>BRDA01010788.1:0-38001 GCA_036984385.1 Crenuchus spilurus
TTTGTAATAGCGCTTTGTTAATGTTTTTTGCGTTTTGTGATTTGTAATAGCGTTTCGTTAATGTTGTTGTGGTTTGCACTTCAGGGCCACCGTATTATACATATTTATATATATATATATATATTTTAACTATTTATACAATGATAGGGTTGGTGGCTTGGTGGTAAGCACGTTCGCCTCTCACGTTCGAGTCCACATCTGAGTGGAGTTTCCATGTTCTCCCCGTGTCTGCGTGGGTTTCCTCCCACAGTCCAAAAACATGGAGGTCAGGTCAATTGGATACTCTAAATTGTCCATATGTGTGTGTTTGTATGTGTATGTGTGTGGATGGACTGGCACTCTGTCCTGGGCTTAGTTGAATAGTGTACTGCCCTGCCCTGCGCCCAGTGAGGGGGTAAGGGACTAACCGCGACCCTGATTAGGAATAAGTGGGTGTCATAATGAATGAATGACTATACAATGATGTTTGACAACTCAGCATTTTATCTCTATAAAAACTGTAAATTAATCCTAATTATATATAAAACATATCTTCAGTTAACTGAAGGTGGGCAACACAATTTCATGTTTATTCATTGCGAAGATTACAAAAATGGCCACCAAAACTATTATGCAATTAGTCAAAAATGTATGTATGATGATTGGCAATCACATATAGTTATTTGTGTACTTTGATGTCTTTACTGTCAGAATCTGTTAAAATCTTGCTGACCTCAAGACTGAGACCTGTGAAGTGAAGTTGACTATTCCTAAAATGCTAGCCACCTCCTTTTTGGATATCTGCTCTCTGATTTACATCAGTGAAACATTAAAGTATCACAATTCCTAAACCATCCAGCATACATCACTTGAAACGCATAAATGTAGGGGCCCTTAGTCAAAAGGTTCGTAATGTAAAAACCTAAGCAAATAAAAGATTACTGGTTTTCTAAAAAGCCTAAAGTTAAAGATTATGCATTTCTTTAATACTTTAAGTTAAATTGCCTTTTCCATTCTATTTCCCTTTTTTTATAGATTAACAAACAAACAAAAAAGGACCAAAAGCAGACGTTTGGGCACCCTTCATGGTCAGTTAGTAACACCTACTCTGGAAAGCATCACAGCTTGTAAAAGGCTTTGTAGCCAGCTAAGGGTATGTTAATGTATGACTTGTAAGAAATCCCAGGCCTGTTTGTTTTATTTTATTTTAAGGCCAAACACATTAACTTAAAATTATAAAAACAAAACAGGCAGGTTCTCACTATAAACTAATGAGCAAGAACACACATTAAAAGAAAAAAAGGACAATGTGGTAAATTATAGTTTACAATAGTTTCTGATACGTGAAAGAAGCTTACAGCTGGCTCTTCATCAATGTTAAAAACTAGAAAATCCTTTAAAAAAAACTGGAGGGGGTTAACGTTTTTAAATATTTTGCTAGAATAATGATATATTTGAACAAATGTATTCTGTTAATGCAGTATCATAATTTGTTTATAAATATTATATTTTAGTCTAATTCATCTGAGGGACAGATTTTAACATTTAAACTGAAGCTCATAAGTTTAACAGGAAAATAAATAGTTCTCATCTGATTAACAATGCTAATTTTAAACTTAAGTGATTTAAACTGTATTTGTAAAGTAAATGGATAACATTGTTTGGTATCAGCTATCCTCAGCCTGGTTGCTGCGTGTGAGCGGGCATGTTTGAGTCTAAACCCGGTGGACTTGATCACAAATGTAGGCGCTAATTTTGAATGTGCGTGAGACTCGTTAGCAGAGAGGCTCACGTGCCGAGAGTCCAGCACGCCTGCGCCACACTAACAAGATGGCGGAGAGTGCGGAATTGAAGGTAAAAGCGTAGCCACAAATTTACCATTGATGCCGTTTGTAAGTGAAAATATTACGGACTGCTTCTTACGGTACGTGGCGTGTTGTGTTTTAATGGAGCTGGGTGTCAGATGTACCTTAATTGGCGTGACCCTCTTCGTAGCTTTGTGCCCGGATTGAGGAGCATTGTTATTGTTGTGATGTTGAGACTTGGTGGTATCAGCTGGACTAGCTGTAGCTAACAAGCTTAGCTAACGTACGTTTAGAAGTGCTGTGGAGCTAGCTTCCTTTTTAAATGTTGGTTTCTACTAAGTCATATATCTCGTCATGGTGTTTACTTGACAGGAGTTGTGTTTGTTGTGGCGCGGTTTTTATCACAGCCCGAGGCAGACTATCGGTGAACTAGTCAGTAGTGATAAGCAGACTGTCTGGGTTCTGGTTTTGCTCGTTAGCCAACATTAGCTGCTCTGCGTAGGTTGACAGCCGGTTAGCTTTGCAGACAGCTAGCCTATGTGCTAACCTTGAAAACGAGTAAAGCCAAGTCTTGTTTGCTTCTTATTTGTTTTGTGACCAAAAGAGATCGGTCACTGCCATGTAGCCGGTTGTGGGAGCTCATTAAGCCTCAGTGGTCTCGTCATAAGTGAGGACTAAAGCCGTGATCGAGCTACTAGGCTAATTAGCTCGTTAGCTAACAGCCATTTCAACTGGCTACTTGTTTTGGCAGCAGATATGTGATTGCTTTGAAAACAAATCCCCTCATACACAGTGTTTAGCCTGAAATAATGAATTTTCACTCCACAAGTTGCTTTTATGTAACCGAAGCGTTTGGTTTAAGACGAGAAATAAGCGAAGTTACGGCTTCATGAGCTACTGTGACAAATATTTGACGCCTGACCTTTTGTTTTGGCTTTTGAATGAGACATATGTATTAAAAATTACCTAGTCTGAAGCACACAGATGATGTTTAGATGTTGTATGCTAGAGATCAGTTTATAGTGAAAATATGTTGAGAATAAACACGATGGAGTGGTTTTTAGTGTTTAAATTATATTTATAAAGTTATCCCAGCCCTGATAGACATTTCATGAGTGAATTTGTGGTATACGGCAGGGGTCAATTTATAGTTGAATACTGTCATAATTATTGCCATCTTGCATATAAACAATTTGCTGTTTGAGATAAATGTTTAGGTGAGGTGCTGGTACCACCTTTTGGTATCAAATGATAATAAAGTATGTTTTTTATTACTAATAATTTTAATGCACTGTCTGTATGTGAAATATACCTCCTTTTAAAATCAGTGATAAGTTTTCCGGTGATTAATTTTATATAGCATGGTTCAACTAAACATGAGATATGTAACAGAAGATATTACATTATATGTACATTATTGAACAGATCAGTGGAAGTTTAATGTAACTGGAGTCTAATCGAGCATTCTGACAATAACCAGATATCTATAATTACCACCCATAGTTGCAGTATTGGACTGATAATAATCAAACATCCCTGTTTGTTCCTGGGATAAATCGTTAATTGTAATATAGTAACCATTGATATGTCATGCCCCAAAAACTAGCATCATTGTTTAGCCCTGAGCCATTATATAGCTTAGCATGATACCAAGATTGAAATCAATGGTGTCCAGATAAAAACTTTGGTCAGATGTAAAAACTTTGGTCATCTTACTGCTTAAATAAAGACTTGTCATTTTATAATATTAACTTGCCAGTTTTTTTAAAGATGGTGTGTGAAGGGGTTGTTGTACATAGTGAAATTCATGCATGTGTCTATACCTCAATGTGCTTGTGTGCAAAATACAACTCAGCAAGGCTTTTGCAGACATTGAACTAGTGCTGGAACAAAATGATTAGTAGTTTTGTTATGTAATTTTGTTGTGTACAATAGTAGAAATATTTATGCAGCTTTCTGGAAAAAAAAGTTGTTTGTAGCTCTAGAGGAAGAAGAAAACACACATGCATAGAGATGGATAGATAGAAAGATGGAAAGTCTTTCAGTTGTTTTTTGTTTAGTTAGTTGGTTAGAGCGCCTGTCTAGTAAACAGGAGATCCTGGGTTTGAATTCGAGCAGTGCCTGGCCAAAAGCAATGTAAAGTCTTCCACTCCATATACTACATGGGAGAGCATTATGTGGAGGGAAAATAAACTTAAGTTGATGACAGAAATGAGGCTTATTAAAAAGCGATTATAATCACAGCTGCATGTGCAAGTCTTAGAACTATGTGGATTGGATTAATTTATCACGGGTTCTGTTATGATCTGTTATGAAACATTTGATACATCTCCTCAGTGATAAACTCATGCATCCAGACAGCATTAAATGATTACAATACGAGTGAGTTTGCAGGGGGTTGTGTGTTGGTTTTTTAAATATTTTTTTTAATTAACAAACATGAAATGTCTGTCACATGATCTTTTTGACACATTTTTATTTCTTTGCATCTACACGTAGTCTCCTTATTACCCTTAAGAATCAATATTGCATAATTCTTTTAGCAATTAACACTTATTAACAGTTAAATGAGATTAACAGCATTTTAACATCAGATCTTAAAACAACTCTCAGTGACTCTTTTAAAGAAGAATTATTTCTTGGTTTGAGATTTGTAAAAGTTTTTGGTTGATCTGCACATTAAGAGACTAAATACTGCTAGTAGCAGCAGCTAAAAGTCTTCACGTGACAGTAAAAAATCCAACCCCCTAGAAATTTGCTTGACTTGTAGTTACATTACTGCTGTCTGGATGCTGGAGTTTAATCACTGAGGAGACCTGTGAAATATTTCATTAGACACCTCCCTGATAAACTAATCCAACCCGAAAAGGGCTTATGTCAGTTTAATGCCTACACATTTTTTATCATTTCTAAATGCCATTAAAACATAATCATACCCTTTGCTCTTTTAAGTCTTGCTCTGCCTTTGTTAAGCATTAACTAAGTTCAGTACTCTGTTGACTGAATATAGGATAGGTATGTATAGCATTTTTGAGAAGAAAAAGATGTGTTGAACTGGGTTCAGCTGAGCAGACTCCACATATTTGAAACTTTCTTTATCTGAACTTTTAGTGCTGTTAAATTATGACTTTTAAATAATTAGTTACTGTTCAGAAAATTGGTTTATCTGGCTGATCTGTGAGGTTTAATAGTGTTCCTCACAGTCTGCTAATACTGGTGCTGAGAAGGTTTGTCAGGAACATTGTGATGTATGAAATGGGTAAATAAAAATACCCTTGACACATTTGATTAGATGTTTATATTTTTAAGCATGCATTTTAGTGTTTCTGTGTGTGTGTAGAGAGAGGATGTTCATTTGTAACAAATAACATTCTCTAAAGAGAAGATGCTTCCTCTTTTGTAACATTGTCTGCCTGTGTGTGTCAAAGAACACTGTTTCATAATGACCACACAAAATGAAACAAAAGTGTGAGATTTCTTAGTTCAGGTACTAAATCAGGAACTTGCTGTTTGAGGTATAAGACAGACCTGTGAATGGTTTGCTGTGTAAGCCTTTGTTGTTCTGTGTCATTAGTTTGTTACAGATGATGTCTTGCATGCTGTTCTGAAGTTTGATAACATTGCTTCAAGTTCCACCTTTTCTGTAACACACATGTACTGTACAGTTTATGTAGTTTGGTTTCCTGAAAATGTAAATACAAGACTTGAATTCACAGCATGTTTATTATAAGGCCAAATTTTGTATTTTTGTATACTGTAGAATTGAGTATTATGGTATTGAGAATAATAATGGTAAATTAAAATATTGACAGTTTGCAGACACTGTGCTTGTTCTCTTAAAACTTTCTTGTTTGGGTAGACTTGAATCATGGTGAGCTGTACTGTCTCAGCTAATCAGGCTAATCTTCAGACACATTTTGTTCTAGTTCTGAATAAGACCTGTGAAAAAGTACAGAGATACTGAAGAACTCATTTACTGTGAACATGATTCTGTGTACAAGGTGCAAGGTTAAAAGTGCTATCACTAGTAATGAGCTGACGGCCAGTATTTCTGTCAAGACCAAAACAGCGAGAGTCCAAAATAATGACTGAAATTGTTATACAATGTGGTCATTATCAAAGTGTAATATGAACTCTGTTCACCATTGTGCATATTATCACTTTTATACTATTTCTTATTTTTGTCAGATTTTACAGGCATTGTCAAATATGATTTTGAAATATTAAGGCTTTGTTTTGAGTATATCTAAATGTTTTAGGCACCCGAGAAGATTCCATTAAAGTATTTATCTGGGCAATAAATGATTATTTGCTCTGGAATAATAATATTTGAGTAAATACAAATTGTTCTTTACAGGGATTGTACTTATGTGAAATCTGGGCTAAAACTAATACCCAATATTATATTGTACATACGCACCAGTACTGATACATGGTGGAACCTCAGTTTTCATCATTAATCTGTTCTAAAGTGCCTTATAACTAAAACGAACGGTAACTGAAACAATATTTCCCATAAGAAATAATTTAAATTCAATTAATGTTCCAGACACTCCAAAATATTAACAAACAATATATTTTATATAGAATAACTATAGTTTTACATACAGAACACAATGAGAAATAAATACAAAAGACTAATGAAATTGATAAGTGAACATTTAACATCATTCTTACGGGTTTACACTCAGTTTTCAGAGTGTGCTTTACTGAAGATTCTTCTTGACGTATGGAAAGGTGTCCAGAGAGGTCTGTTTCTGGTGGCAGCCTTTACTTTGTACAGTCATTCTTGGGGTTCTATTTGTTTCTGCACCCGTTTTCAGGCAGTAGTGCTGTGCGCTGTCGCTTTGGTGTGATGTGTTTTAGTTTGTTTTGTGTGTTATCAACAATTTCTGCTCATGTCTGTAAACATCCACAAGTAGAAGCACCAATAACAAGCCACAAATGTACACCATTTAAATTTAGTATGTTGTAAAGTAGCAGCTGATAATACAAAAAACACACCTCAAGCCTTTCCTCTGATTTTGATTCACCTTTGTCCCTCTTTGAATGTTTTGCTGACGTACCTGAGCCTTTTTAAATGTCAGGCTGTGGTATTCGGGGTGTGCAATATATATCGTCTCAAAAATATTTGATCAAAATATCTTGGTCTAAAAATACATAAGTTAAAAATAAGTGAATAAACTGCAGCTGGAGATAAAATAGACACCACCTGACTGGTGATTAGATTAGATTTATCTGCTAGAAGTGGATCCTCACACAGAGATGTTTTGGCGTTGAAAAGTACGACATTGCTCAAAAGACAACAAACTTTGTTGTAAATCGGTTCCATTACAGACAGCTTGACAACTAACTTCACCATCTGTAGACTGACAAGTGCACATACTATGAAGAATATTAAAAGTTTGGCTAGAGAGCTGTCCACAACAGGCCTAAACCAGCCAAGGTAGCAACACAAACACACTCCACAAACTTAAGCACAATCATTCTGCAGCAAAATGCTTTATATCAAGAAAAGCAACAGAAGGCAAGACATAGTAAACACAGTCACCATCCACATCAGGCCATTTCACACAGCTGAGAGAGATTTTGAACATTTCAGAATACACTTCATGTTGCCATTTGTGTGTACTTTGGATGCTTTTATCAAATGCTGTTTAAATGCAATAGATCTGGTATTTGTTAGCATGTTGAACAATCCAAAATGAATAGTATTACTAAACCAAGGTCGTATGGTCAGCAAATCACACGTCAGCATTGTTCAGCGTCTGACAAGGATGTAACCTCTCACAATGTGTGTTCAATATCTTAGGAGAACAAGTGTTGATTTATCGGAGGATTCAGGACTGGTGGAAGGACTATTAACAATCTCAGATATACTGATGACATTGTCTTCAAAAGAAGTACTACAGGAGCTGGCATGTTGTTGAAGGAAGACTTCTGGAGCAAGTAGACTCTTTCATATATTTGGGGTGTAGAGTAACAAAGGCTGCAGACTGTGCCAGTGAAGTCAAGAAAGGCCATGGGCATAGTGGTGATGGTCAAATTGACAAAAGATATAGAAAAGCAAGTCAGTTATCACCAACACCAAACTAAGACTGATGAAAGCCTTGGTCTGACCAGTAGCTTCATATGTATGTGAAGCCTGGACACTGAAGAAAGAGGAAGAAAGACGTATTCAGGCTTTTGAGAACAAGTGCATCAGGAAGTTGCTGAAGATCTCATGGATGAACATGATGACCACTGAGCAAGTCTATGAGATGGCTAGAACTGAAAAGGAGTAGATAGATAGATTGATTGATAGATAGATTGATTGATTGATTACTTCGGTCATGTGATGAGGCAGCACATGACAGCATTGAAGGAACTGTTATGACTGGACTTGTGGAGGGAGTCCGAAGATGTGGAAGGCCAAGAATAACCTGGATGGATAACATCAAGACATGGACTGGATTAAGTGGGGGTGCTAGCCTGCTACAAACAACGAGAGACAGATGGCATTGGAGAGAAGTTACTAGTCTGTGCAGCCTACCATCACGAAGCAATGACAACATGACTAAACTATGCTGTTATCTGAAAATGACAACATTATCAATATACAGTGGGGGAAAAAGTATTTGGTCAGCCACTGATTGTGCAAGTTCTCCTAATTAGAAAGATGAGAGAGGTCTGTAATTTTCATCATAGGTACACTAGACAACCATGAGAGACAAATGAGAAAAAAAATCCAGGAAATCACATTGTAGGATTTTTAAAGAATTTGTTTGTAAGTTGTCATTTTAGAGAAAGAAACTAGTCTCTGAAGAGTGATCTGATGAGCGTTTGAGTGCTCGGAGTGGTTAATTGAACTGTAGGACTGAAATTTTCTTTGCAACACAGTATTTTTTCTGAACTGAAGTTCTAAATGTGCATTTGTTCCTTTATCTGTTGTGTTCAAGTTTAGTGAACTGTTCATGCCAGCTGTTCTTACTGCATTGTTCTTACATGAGTGACAGGACCTCTTCTTCTTTGTCATCTTAAGTACTGTTGACCAGATGAGAATACTGCAACAGTAATCACAGCTGGGTGCTTCCTCACTGAACTGCAGAGTACAGATTCATATGTACTGAAGAGCCTGCATGAATACAAGGGCCCACAAAATATGATCAGGATCCATCACTCTTCAACAGGTTTCTTAACTGCTAAATGGGACTTTAATGCTTTAAGTTCAAAGTAATTGCTAAACACATTATTTGTGCACATCCTTTATTAATGTCTGAGCTCTTGTTTAGCACTGAAGAAGTAGAAGTCTTGATCATATGATGGCACTCTAATGAACTCATTTTTTGTAAATGTTTTGGCCCTTAAAAAGAGAGGAGATGATGATGGTGGTGGTGGTTTCTTGTCCTCTGTTACTGGGTTAGGTCTAAAGCCAGATGCAGTGCTTCGCACTCTCATGCTTTCTGTTTTGGGCATAGAACAGTGCCATGAGGGGAAAAGAAATCTCGCCTCCTTCAAACAGCACCAAGGCTGGGTGTTTGTGTTCAGGGGGATGGGCAGGATTAATAAAGAGAGTGTTTGTGTATATGTTTGTATTAACAGTCCAGTTGGCACTTAGTAATAAACCGGTGAGGAGTCTCTGGTCGTAAAGATGGAGAAATGTGAGCTGCTATGGTCTGCAGTTCTCTTTGTTTTCTCTGGAGCTGAGCTTCACTGCTTTTGTTATGAAAGCTCAGTGGTTCAAGCTTAGTCTCAATCATCCCCTCCCCCAATATCTCGCCATCTCCTCCTCTCTACTGAGCCATAGTTTAAATAGAAACCAAATGTCTGGTACTGTGCTGTTTAGATTTAAAATATCCAGGAATTGTAAGAGCATTAGTCATTTTTGTTGTCGTTTTTGGATAAATCTCAAATATGGATTTAAGCTCAGTGTGATGAGGTATTAACTGTTGTCCATCACATGCAAGCATCTGTTGATTCACTATAGAGCAGCTGTGGCACTAAAACCATAACTAAGCTCATCTCATATCAGAACTGTTGTCAACAAGTCAGCCGTGTAGGTGGTGTCTCCTTTCATAGGATGTTCAATGATTTTTTTTCTTCACAAAAACATATCTAACTCAAAAACATTTCTCATGTCTATGTCTATTGCTTCAAAGGAAAGGAAATCATATTTTTGCTGACTCCTGCATATTTATTAGTCTGACTCGATAATTGTGGTCACAGCTCTGACATGTTGACATGCATTGTAACTGAAGATTGTTAGAAGAACTGAATTGGAAGCTGCAGGGCTTTCACTGCTCTACATTGTCTTGAGAATGATAGTTATAGTGCAGTCTGCATAGCTATTGTATTTCATTGGTCTCTATTTACAACCTAAATGCAGAGAATATAACTGTAATAGATCTGTCCTGGAGTAGATAACATTTCAGTTATTTTTCAGTTTTTGGATAATAATATTTATCTAGGCCATGTTTTTTCTATATGTTTAAATAACTATGGGCATAATTTATATTTGACCTCACAATAATGTGAATCTTCCTATTTTTATATATATATTTTTTTGGTAATTGGTCGTAATTGATGTATATTTCTACCTGAAAGTACCTGCTCTTTGTCCCTTTGCTCTGAATTCCTGTGTTGTCATGGACACTACCTGTCAAAAGTTTGGTTAACGGCTACTATTGTTGCACCGAAATAAACATTTTTGACCGAAACTGAACAAAATGAAACATTTGGCTGATTGCGAACACATTTTTTTTTTCTCCGCAGCATTTCATTCATCTTGACTATTTTTTCCCTATTGCATAAATTCAGTAGGCTAAATGTATTTTTGTCTAGGTTTTTAAAGAAAAACAATTACTATACTGCAGTTAAAAAATATTTATTAGACACGGAACATTCTTGAATGAAAGCTGGGGAATGTCAACATGCTCCGGTGTGAGTTAAATTGCATATTACCTTACAGCTAGGGATGTCCCGATCCGATCTCAAAGATCAGAATCGGGCCGATCACAGCATTTTTTTAACTGCTCGGTATCTGCTTTTCTGAACACAAACCTAAGCCTGATCTTTTTCATAAACCAGTGGTGTCAAACTCCAGGCCTGGAGGGCCGGATTCCTGCAGAGTTTGGTGATCTTCCTGATCAAACACACCTGATTCATCTCAGCAGGTAATGAGCAGGTTTAATTGTAGTGTCAGAGAAATCGCTAAACTCTACAGGAATCTGGCCCTCCAGGACTGGAGTTTGACACCCCTGTCGTAAACAAAGGAGTCGTAGAACGTGATTATAATGTCTGCTGTGTGGAATTACTTCAAATTAGAAAGTGATACGAGTCCAACAGTGAGGTGTAATGTCTGCAATATGAGTATCTAGATCTTATCTAGAAAATAGAAGTATCGGTTTGAGACTCGGTATCGGGAGACACTAAAAGATTAATGACTCGGATCGGTAACAGAAAAAACGTGATCGGGACATCCCTACTTATAGCAGTTTACTTCAGTCCAGGAACCAAGTGGTTAAAGTTCCACTCTCGTTCCCGTCTACAGCCGGGAAGTAGGAAAAGGTAACAGCGTCATTAAAAAGTTAATTGTTCAGTATTCGGTCTTTTCACCGAAAACAGAAAGGGTTTGTTTTTACCATTTTCAGCCAATTTTGGTTGCTGAATATTCTGTGAATCGCTAACAGATACTCATAGAGGGTTTTCCTAACTTTTACTATTTTCTATGAAATACTAAATGGTTATTCTTTTTACAGTGTAACTAGTACTGTACTTTTCCACAAGCAATAGCATTACAAAACAAATTCTTTTTTGTTTTTTTTCCCTGTCTTCTTGGGACAAACAGCAAATGGTGATGAGCCTACGGGTCTCGGAGCTGCAAGTACTCTTGGGATACGCAGGGCGTAACAAGCACGGGAGAAAGCACGAACTCTTGACCAAAGCACTCCATTTGTTGAAGGCTGGCTGCAGCCCTGCTGTGCAGATGAAGATTAAGGAGCTCTACCGCCGTCGCTTCCCCACAAAAATGGTGTCTCCAACAGACCTCTCCATGCCTGGGGTCCACTCCACAACCGGAGGAGGTCCTGGAGGGTTACCTGCCAGCCTGACCCAGCTGGGGTTTGACAGCCACGGCACTCCTTCGCCTCTGCTGCCTGTATCTCTTTTGGGACCCAAGCACGAGCTGGGACTTCCACACTTACCTTCAGCCCTGCACCCTGTTCACCCAGATGTCAAACTCCAGAGGCTGCCTTTCTATGACGTGCTGGATGAGTTGATCAAGCCCACCAGCCTGGGTGAGTGATATTCTCTCTATAGGTTCTGTTCCCTCTTCTCACTTGGTGACACATCAAGGTGCTCTTTAAGTGATTTATGGCTTATCTGTCTGGACAAGGTCCAGCGAGCCTATATATAGTCTTGGTGCTAAATTTAAACGGAAAGGATGTGTTGTGCATATTTGAGTCCTCACTTACACAGGTCCTCTTTTCGGCAGAGATGATGAAAACATAAACTTGATGTCATAGAAAGTTCTAAAAAAGTTTACAGAATGGTGCTGACAGCAAATTGGTTTAAATAAAATATATCATAAGTTGAAGGATAGACACCTTGATCTTTGTAAAGCTTCTCTGAACTAGGCTTGTTCAAAATATCGTCTGTCAGGTCTTGATCGGGGTTGAATAGAGATGCCAGCGAAGTTTGATGTGCATGTAAGCCCTGGGTACACTTTTCATAAATCTACCCTGAAAGGAACATTTTGGCCTTTTGGGTACAGAATAGAAACTTAACTGGTATATAAACCATGGGTACAGGGGCCCCGAGTGGCTCAGCAGGTTAAGACGCTGACACTATTGTTGGCTATCGTTGGCTCCCCAGTGACAGTGTATCAGCAGTAGTTTGAAAAGAGGTGGTGGCCGCATCAGACGCAACGGAGGAGGCTTGTGTCTTCACCCTACTAGAGTCCGGGACAATGCAAAAGTGATGTGGAGAGTCCTAATGTAGGCGATGGGCTAATTGGCTACTACTACATTGGGAAGGGGTAAAAATGGGCAAAAACATAGAAATAAAAAAAAAAAAAAAAAAAAAAACATGGGTACAACAAGGGAAAGGTACTCTATAAGGTATAACCCCCGTGGCAACCTTTGTACTCTCTTAAGTATAAATCTGTAGTACTTATTTTTCTTTGTGTGTGTGATAAAAAACTTCTAGCACGTTACTATAAACCCTCTAGTGTAACTGCAATTCTCCAAAAAACATGCTTCAATCATAATGAATTCCCTTTTGTGCGTGATGGTCTGATGTACAGTCCTAAAATAAGTTTAATATTATCACCTCAACATGTTTCTGTGACCCAAACAAGAGCATAACTCTGAAAATGCTTCACATGACTTTTCTAATTGCCTTGTGTGTTGTGATTGTTTGAATTGAGATCACTGTGAATTTTCGGTTGTCAGCTGAAATGTGTATGGACAAGTCCAAACATGTTTCAGTAAGAAGATAACATTGCTAGAAGTAAAGGTAATCATAGCACGTTTTACAAGAAGGTGTACATCTGGTCACTGTACATGGTGAACAACAGCCATCCTTACATTTGTCCTCTGCTGTGTAGCGGAAAAAGAAGTGTAGCAGCTTAGAAAGTAGATGATCTTTTAGTAGGAAAACACTCATTATTCACAGACTGAGGTGTTGTGGTGTCTCCTAAGTTAATACTGTTAATGCTGTTTTTTAAAACCAATAGTAGGTTTGGCTCTTGTCACCACTACCTTTTTGGTAAATAATAAACTGCATGTATGTCTCTGTTCAGGGTGTGATGGTTTCTCCTGGTCTGTATGATAAAGTATGAAGTGATGAGCATTTTGTTACGATAACTAGAGCAGCTCTGATCTTTCTCACTCCTGAAGCCCTTCCTTACTTTAAGGAGATTGTATTGCATAACTTGCAGTTATTTTTGGACCTGTTGTACAGTTGAACTATGAACATGAATACTAAGCATTTAGAGTGGGATTCTACAGAAGAGGAGCAGCAAATTGGTGCTTGTCCTTGTAATTGGAGAGTAAAAGTCTATAAATTTAGAAGCAGTCGATTTTCTGCAACCCAGTTTCCAGCAGCATTCTGGTCTAAATTTGTCTGTTACATTTAAATACTTTGTCAACAGAAAACAGTCCATGCTTGTAGTAGATAATGTTGTACCTGCTTGTGTTAATGATTTGAAACGAGATATAAAATGTGTGGAACGTTGTAAGAGCTTGTAGGCTTAGAAAGCATCATGTGTTAAAAACAATGTTGTGACAGCTTGACAGGTTTTATAAGGGGTTCTGCCCCATCACAGCCATTTCGGTTTATCTTTTCTGTTCTTTTATGTCTTATTACCTATCAACAGTTCAGTTCTCATGTTTTATCTTCCTGTGTTCCCTCCTTTCTATTGTTTTTTTCAGCCTCAGATAACAGTCAGAGGTTTCAGGAAACATGTTTTGCTTTTGCATTGACGCCTCAGCAAGTTCAACAGATCAGCAGCTCAATGTAAGTGTAAGGGGGGGGGGGTGACTTGATTAGTGGGGCTTTTGTACCATGATTCACTGGTGGACTCAGTTGAACGGGGTTGGGGGGGGCGAGGCAAAATTGCCGAAGTGCCCTCCAGAATGGCAAAAAGTGCCCTGTTAGCTGCCCTTCACATGAGAAAAAAATGTTGTGGCCCTTTTTTGTCATAAATGATGGTGTGCCCTCTAGAACAAGAAAGATTAATAATCTGCCTTAATGAATCCCCTTATTTGGATGCCCAAAAATGTGCCCTTTTCATTTTTTTTTGCCTCTGCTCTTCAAACATCCACCAATTCCATGATTCATAACCTGATGATATCTGGAGATAATCATTTATAGATTAAATAGTTGCATCATGTGATTTGGAAAACTTTGGACCATCTGACATTAATGGATTGAGCCCATTCAGAAGAGCAAGTAACAGTTTATGCCGATCACTCCTACAAAGTTTGGTGTTCTACAGCATGTCCAAGCTTTCTTTTAGAATGCATAGTATGCAACTTCGCACTCTCTTACTCAACTCTCCCCCACTCACTCTCTGTTTTCACAGGGACATCTCTGGGACCAAATGTGACTTCTCAGTACAAGTTCAGCTGAGGTATGATGACAGCAATGTTCATTCACATTGAAGTAACACAGAACACAGCCTTGTACAACAAAATCTATTAATACTCTAGTCTGAAGTAAGAAAAAGAATAAAAAGTGAGCACTACATGACATGCTCTATTCTTTATTTCTTGTGTAAAGTAGACATGAATGTGAGGCTTTGTCTGTTGTTTCTGATTGTTCCTAAATGTTTAGGTTCATTTAGCATTCCAGAGCATTTTCTGTTTGGGTTTCTTTGCACCAGATCTTTCCCATGCATTCCTTACGTGACACTGTGTCATCACACACACAAGTCCCCTACCTGCTTGTTTTCTTGTAGGTTTTGCCTATCGGAGACGAGCTGTCCTCAGGAAGATCATTTCCCACCCAACCTCTGTGTGAAAGTGAATGGGAAGCCCTGTAACCTCCCTGTGAGTTTAGCTTATCAAATTTACTGATTAAAAAAATGCAGTTTGGTCTTCATGCAGATTCCTTTAATGTGAAGCTTTTCTCCACTGTAGCAAAATATCTTAAAAATTCAAACTCAGTATTATTTTAGAAAATACTATTGAAATAGATGCTAGCTCTCCATACAACCATTTAAATACTTTTTCAATAATTTAAAACTTACTTCAGGCACATTGATAAAAATGTGGCCTTGTGTGTGTGTATGAATGTATATAATTTCATTAGTTATACAGATCTAATAAGCGTTCTCTTATTATCCTCAGGGCTATCTTCCTCCAACTAAAAATGGAGTGGAGCCAAAGCGACCAAGCAGACCCATCAATATTACCTCTCTTGTCCGGTTGTCCACAACAGTCCCCAACACTATTGTGGTATCTTGGACATCAGAAATCGGAAGGGTAAGGAATAATACCTGATGTAGGTAAACCATAGCACACTTCCCAATGAATGAGGAGAAATTTCAGTTCCTTGCCCTGTTGTGCCATATTTATGTCTCACTAGCTCTTTGCTATTTGTTTAGAGTTATTCCATGGCTGTGTACCTTGTCCGACAACAGTCTTCATCAGTATTGCTACAAAGACTTCGGTCGAAAGGCATCAGGAACCCAGACCACTCCAGAGCACTCAGTGAGTTCTGTATTTGACCTCCTGTATTTGATCTTTTGCAGTGCATGTGGTCAAAGGCATCATATTAGTATATTGCCATTTTGAAACATACTTGATCTGAGGATTTTTTGCTTGTTTGTTTTTGTTCATTGTTATTATTATGACTTTTAAAAATAGTTAAAGAGAAGTTGACTGCTGATCCTGACAGTGAGATCGCCACCACTAGTCTGAGAGTCTCCTTACTCTGTCCGGTATGCAGTTTTTTTTTTTTTTTGTTTTGTTTTGTTTTATTAAATTAAGTACTTGTACATTCTTATATGTGGTTGTTTGCATTGTGTTTTATATATCATAGTATAAATTAACTACAGTGGAACCTCGGTTATCTTTGCCCTGGTTATCGTGACTTGTCACTAATTTCATGAAAAAGCATTCACCCACACGTTTGTCATTCATTCAGGCTTTGTTTCTCATTAAGTGAGCATAACATAACATAATGCTCAAAACAAACTAAAACATGTCACACTAAAGCAACGGCGCTACCACCTGAAACCAGGTGCAAAAACAAATAGAAGCCGAGAACGGGGTACAAAACAAAGGCTGCCAGCTGGACCACAGCAGCATTCTCTGAAATGGAGCATAAACCTGCAAGAGTGATTTTAAATGTTAATTTATCCATTTCATTAGTCTTTTGTATTTATTTCTCATTGTGTTCTGTGTGTAAAACTATAGTTATTCTATATAATGTATTTTTGTTTATATTTTGGAGTTTCTGGAACAAATTAATTGAATTTACATGATTTATTTTGGGAAATACTGCTTCAGTTATCGTTTGTTTCAGTTATCATCAGACACTTTAGTACAGATTAATGACGACAACAGAGGTTCCACTGTACAAACAAAAATGACAAGTGTTGTTTTCGGATGAATGGATAACCTGTCCCAAAATATATTCACCTGTTTTAGGATTTTATTCACTGCAAACTGAGATTTAGTTTTTCTGGGTCTCATGAGCTGTAGTAGCTTCATGTTCTCCTCATACTCCTGTTGCCCCTCTCAGTGGCTCAGGGTTCCAAGAACCCCACTTTATAGCTCTGTAATGTGTCATATGCTGCCTCTTAAACATTAGTAAACAAATAAGATAAAGATGATGCTCACATGTTGTGATTCACATATTTGTGAATGTGTGTTTGCTCATGTTTGTGTAAATGGCAGCTGGGGAAGATGCGGCTGATGATTCCCTGCCGAGCACTGACCTGCTCGCACCTGCAGTGCTTTGACGCTACGCTCTACATCCAAATGAACGAGAAGAAACCCACATGGGTGTGTCCAGTCTGTGACAAGAAGGCCCCATACGAGCACCTCATCATTGACGGGTCAGTTCCCTGTCCTACCACACTCCTGTTATTGGGATGCAGCAAAATCTGTCTGCAGCCAAATCTTTGTAGATCATTTATTTGAGTGCTCATAGTTTAAATGTCAGTATGTATTATCTGGGGGATGTTTCAGGTGGAATATATCCAAACCTTAGTAGTGGACATTTGTGGATTTTGACATTTTCTTTCTTACTAAGGAATTTTATTTAATGAAACAAAACGGACACATACACTGTTATTGTCTCTTATTTATGTAATTGTTTAGGAATGTGTATGTGATGTTCTTCTAGTTTGTCTCAGATAACTTGTGTCTACAGATTCTTTTCTTCTCTACACATTGTGAGTTACTGAGCACAGAAGGATGATGTTGAGATCTAAAGAGACCTGGTTGTTTTCTTGAGTACAGGTTGTTCATGGAGATACTAAACAGCTGTTTAGATTGTGATGAGATCCAGTTTAAGGAAGATGGCAGTTGGGCTCCTATGAAATTCAAGAAGGTGGTGCAGGAGGTGTCTGCCTCTTCCAATGGCCTTGAAGGTAAAAGCACCACACATTCACTATCCTGCCCTCTGGAGGACTAAAAAATAATTGCTTCTTTGAATATCAAAGCAATGATCTAGTACTCAGACACACATGCACAGTTAAACAGATCATTAAATAGTGTTTTAACTTCTAGGATCTTAGTTAAACTTCTTCTTTGCTACTATCTGAAGTCTGGAGATGTCATTTCTTTGAAATTGTCTGATATTCTGTTTTGTTCATTTTATTTTCAGGTGCATGTCGACCAGTGGTGTCTGACCACAGAAACAGTTCGTCCAATAGCAGTAACAGTAAAAAAGTCGAGGTGATTGACCTGACACTGGACAGCTCCTCAGATGACGACGATGAAGATGATGATGATGATGAGCCTCCAATTAAACGAGCCTGTCCATCTCTATCACCTACTTCACCCACAATTAACAAAGGGTCAGTCTCTGTTCACAGCCCGTGACTGTTCTCAGGAAGCTTAGAATTTTACCAAAGCATTGTATTGTAATTCTTTTATCATTTATAGTGCTGTATTACTTAATCGTAGTTAGGTAACCTTATTATTTTTCATTAAATGTTTTTTGCCCCGCACAGGGTGTTAAATCTTCATCATCAGGCATCGCCTGTGACGCGAGCTCCCAGCATGCCAGCAGTGGAGACAAACTACATCCCCCCTCCACCTCCTCTCATTCAGGACTACCGCCACTATTACCACACACCCACTGACCTGTCAGGTATGTATCTACTTATTGTGCAGGATTCTAATCAGGAAATTGCAACAATTTACACCAGTTTTTTTTTCTTAAGGAAGAGATACTTGAACAGTTTTCCTGGTGTTTTTCAAATCTCACATTGTTCATTTTGTTTAATTTTTACAGATCTGAATTTCTTTTCATTTTTACAAGGGGAAAATCATTCGGTAAGTTCTGAATCCAAGCACTAAGATTAGCTAGCCAAGAGCATTACATGTACATTGTGGAAAATGTGTACTTCTCATACACTACCATTAACAATGAGCTTGTCCTATATATATGCCAATACTATAGAGTGTAGACACACTGTAAATATTATAAACCTGGCATCAACATGTATTTTAAAATGTTTTATTCAATGTGTATAAGTAGCAAAGCTTTTAAGCATTCTTAGAACATTGTGTATGGCTAGAATATTAGAATCATAAATCAATCAATATTTGTACAAATCACTTTATACATTTATTTGTTTATATACAACCACATTGGTTAGATATTATTAAATCTCAGATTTATTGAGTGGTAATGTTCATATTGCTTTTGTATTGACAGACTAGGAATTAAAACCATTGTGCAAAGGAGTCCTGTTTATGGTCAAGTCCTGATGTAGTTTTGATGTTTTTTGCACAGGAAGTACAGTATCATCACACTTTGTGTTCTCATTTCCACTGTAAAGTGACCCAAATTATACCTGAGTAACTGTGCTAAATTTATTTTCATTTCTTGCTGAAATGCCAAGGTAAATAATTGGTGGAACTAGACATGATGCAGAACACACAGCATCATCATTGTGCGACGCTGTTGTTTTCTTGCATCTAATGCTAAATCATTGTAACAGTGAACGTCCTTCACAGATCCTGCCTGCTTATCTTCTGCAGTGCCATATATGTCCTCAAGCAGGGTGTGAATAGTTTAAATTTAGTTTAGTAACCACACCTTGCTGTGCTGCATTCACAAGTAGAAAACTGCTATGTCATACCATTCTCACGAATTCCCACACTAAATCTCAGCCTCACTGTTTGTGTTCCTCCTTCTTCAGCATTACAATATGGTGATGGCTGCTGCAGCTGCAGCATCTGCTTCAGCAACTGCTTCAGAAGACCACGAGCTTCTCCTGAACCGCTTCATGCCCTACAACTCCTCTCAGCTGTACCTGGAGCAGGCAGGCACGCCGGTGAGTGTTTCACTGGCTCCCGTGAATGGCAGCGGAGGGAGCAGTAGCGGGAGCAGCAGCAGCCTAGTGTCCTCCAGCAGCCTGCGAGAAGCTCACCCACACAGCAGCGTATCCCGTTCACGCTCAGACACCGCAACCTCAGTCATATACGGCTCAATCCCCGACGTCATCTCACTGGACTGACCACACGAGGGCGCCACACCCAAAGACTGGCCCTTAACACCATCAGTAGGAGATGAGAAGTCTGCTGCACTCAAAGAGGATTTAGATACAAATGGGGCAGAGGGACGAGAGGAAGAAAAGAGAGAACAAAGACTTTTGTACAAAGAAAAGAAGAAGAAAAATGCTGTACAGAGAAGAAATCTATTTTCAGTTTTACTTTTGTATATAAACAACAGGACGCTGCCTGCCCAGTGAGTGACTTCAGTTGATATTTTTTGTGTGGATACTGAAGATGTTTTTTCACTGCTCTGTGTGTCGTCCCTTGACTATCTTATTCTGTACCTTTTATACTCTTGTACTATTTTGTTTCACCACAAACACTTATTTCAGTCCTGTTCATTGAATCAAATTCATCTTGGTCAGTTTTTCTCATTATAAGACTCTGGCCTCAGACATTGTTTTGATCGTTTGAGGGGTCAGTAATGTTATTTAATGACACTTTCTTGTGCAGGTAATTTATGAGGCTTTTAACTTAAGTAGTTTGTATGCTGTATAAAAGCATTTTCTTATGCCATTACAGGATCTAGCCATGAGCGCATTCAGAACAGAAACTGCAGACACCTCTTATTCCAGCTTCGCATTTACTTCTATCTAGCTCTCCATCATCTTTAAAATGGAAGAGAAAGTCAGCTGTGAGCAAATTATGCAGACACCATATTGCACAAACCTTACATATTTTGAAATTAAATTATAATGCTAACTATTTGATGTTCACTAGTTTGTCAGTTGTGCAAAGAATTTGGGACAAAATTGAATGTTGGGTACTATGGCATAATGCATTTTTGAAGTAAACTACTTTTTGTTGAGTTGTTGACATAATTGAAGGCTGAAGAGAGCAGTTTATCCACCTTCAGATCTTAAGGGACACTGAAATTATGGAAAAGCCCATCTTAAATGCACATTGGCTTTCTATTAGGAGCCAAGCACTGAGAACCTGAAGTTGTATGTTCAGGGTGGAATGCTTTGGTTACATCACAGGTATAGCTGCTACCTAAGCTTTCGTTTCTTTAGAACATCAGCACCATTAAATTGTCACTTGAACTGATTTAAAATGAAATGAACTACAATCTGTTACAGTGATCATACACTTTTGTTTGTCTGTTCATATATTTGGTCAGTATGTCCAGGTTATATTCAACTTGAAGAGCACATCTGTGGTCAGAAGTATAAACGATGTACAAGTGGAAAAATGTCCATTTTATTTTGGCCGCCAGAGAGTGCTTAAAACAGGCATTATATTCAGCACAGGTACCTGATGTTTCCTCCAGTGGTTTGGGTTAACAGTTAAGAGTAGTGTTTTTACTCTTCCACAGTGTTGTCTTTGGGGCTGTGATCATCTCTTTGAGCTTCTTTAAAGGGATAGTTTAGCGTTTTGACAGTTTTTTTTTTTTTTTTTTCCTTTCTTACTTAAATAGTACTGTTTCTTTCCTCTTTTTCATCCTGCGTACAGTCTGAGGGCTGTAACTGTTGAACCTGATGAAGAATCTACTGAATTTTAGATGACCCTGATGCAGATAAACAGGAAACTAGTCCCAGTTCTGATACGTTGGCTGGACACTTGCTCTACTTTTAAATATGCAACAAAAAATATGTAAACTGTTTAACATGCTGATTGATTTGGACTGCATACCTTTCATTAGTCTAATGCATACAGTAATTTTCAACTGTGCAAATATGTGCTTGTTATATTGCTGTTCCTGTAGATTTCTGGCATACGGACAGATGACAGTAGATAAAGCTTTGTGAAGTTTTGTAAGTAGAAGGAAAGCTTTAATTGCCAAAATGTTCAACTATCCTTTTAAGTTGTATTTCACTCTTTCTGCAGGTGAGCTCACAGCCATGTCATCTTCGTCACCCCCACCCCTTTGTATAAAGATGAATTTATTTATTTTATCTATATATTATATTTTTATTATTTGTTTGACAATTATGCTTTACTGTCATGTCATTGAGCATTTATTTCTTTATGAATTATTTAAAGAGCTCTTGTCACTTGCTTTGCATTGTAATAACTATCTTTTTATTTGTCCTTGTGTCTCACAATCTCATATTGATCTTCATCTGTGCTATACCAGATGCTCGAGGCATTAATTCCATCTCCAGAATCTGTCATGCTGTCAGATTTGACTTATTTTTGTTGCAATTAAACACTTAAACAATGAATGCCAGCGCAGTGTGGGTATCCTCTGGCTCCAGTTTGACACAAACCTTTCAGAACTGATATAAGACCCCATGTAAAAGTAGTTAGGCTGCAGTTCTGTTACACACTGTCACTGTGGTCTAGACACTGGCTTTTTTGTGATAAATGCGCATGTTTCTATAGTACATATTCATGCTGAGCCTGATTAAAATCATCACATATGCACTGAGGGACCATCAGCTGATCTCGGCCACCTCAAAGGTGAGATTACACTGAATTTAAGCCATGAAGGTGAGTTAGTCAGTATCTAGCTTCAGCTAAGGCCCCTGTACTTTATTTATGTTCCTGTGATCCCATGAGAATTGCCAAGCACAGTCTCATACTAGGACCCCTCACTTAATACTTTCACCATTTTCAGATTAGAAACAGAATCGCACCACTAGACAAGGGAGTCTGTTCATTTTAGCTGTACCAGAAAGTCTGGCGAGCATGAGTTCTCTCTGCCTTAAATTCTTGTATTATTTTATGGTACATTATGAGAGAAATCATTATGTATATCAAGCCACTATTGGTTTGTACAAATATCAAATAAATTATTTGCTTTGGAATACATTGTTTACCTAATGAATGTTACTTGTTTATGTAGAGAGCGGTTTAGCTGTAATAAAACAAATACAACTATTAAGCTTTTCTGTCTTCATTATCTATATTTTGGTTGGTCTCAGTTTTCCTGGCCAAGTTGTTGATGTTGGTGCCACATACCTATTAAAAATGACCCAAGAATCATTTTAAAGGGGACATATTATGTAAAACTCACTTTTTGTGTTTTTGTATTTCCCCTTAGGTCTCTACTGCTCCTATAAACACTCCAAGTGTGAAAAAAAAAAAACATCCGTTTTCTGAGTCAGTTGCTAGATTTTGGTGTCAGGAATCATATGCTTCTATGAGCCGTTTGAAAGGCTCGCTTATTGTAATGTCACAGTAACAATTTGCATAGAACTGACAACAAACATACATATACGGTTGGATAGGCTGCTGTGGTCTGTCATTTTCACGTGTACTAAATGCTAGTGTTGGGGTGTGGCAAGCAACAGCTTATTTACATAAGTGACAGCCCTTAAGTGTCAGTCTAAGAGCTAATTTACGACACCTGTCAGTGCCGCAAAGCTGATTCTGGGATGACGTCATTTCCAAACCCCCTGGCAAGAACCAATCACTGCATGGGATTTCAAGTTTAGGATTAATTCCTGAGAAATGTCAAGATCAAAGTTTCAAAAATGTTGAAATACTTTCACATTTAACTTAAACGGCTCACTCTGAAAGGTCTCAAACTGGCAAGAACAGAGCTGGTGAAAGTGATTTTGTGTAAAGAACTTCACGAACATTTTTTGTATAGCCCATAGACCTGATATGTCCCCTTTAATATGCAATGTATAAGCTTTTTGAAACTTCAGGAACCACTGAAGTACCACCACAGTCATTCCAGGAATAACTTCGTTTTCATCTTTCAATTGCTCATTGTAAATAGAACTCCCGGATGACATTATCAACTGAGGACGTTTAACCACACACAAAAAAATAGTGCCTATAATTAGCCCCTTGTTTATGGAGCTTCTACCTTTGGATAACTTTCGCATTAAGATATCAAGACCCTTGTTAATCTTCTTTTGTGTATAATTAAAGTTATATTCTTTACTGATTTAAGGCTGCATCAACTTCAATTTTAAACCCAATTTAATGTTTTGTCTGGTCAACTTTATTTCATTTTTTAATATATATCTATTCCTGCATTTCAGGCCTGCAACACATTACAAAGAAACAGCTCACACAAGGGCAATTTATGGCTAGTGATGAGGTTTAAAAAAATAAATAAATGATGTGATTTCAAACAGATGATTGTAATCTTGATTTGGTACAAAAGCTGTATCCACTAAAGGCTGAGAATTTGAGAAGCAAAAAGCAGAGGATCTCAATTTTATCAACAAATCTATGAGAAAATTATTTAAAATAAATTATTTAAAAAATGCCAATGGCATAGCCAGCTTACACATTTAGAAAGGCATTCTCAGACCTGATCAGTATATAGAGATTTAAGAACAACATATTCTCCCATGCAGACAATAGGTGCATAGTTCAGCAAGACAATGCTTAACCACATGTTACATCCATCACACCTGCATGACTTCACATGTCCATACCTTTCACAAAAAATATGATGAAGATGACACAGGACTGTTGAGCAGCTAGAATGCTACATCAGACAAAAATGGGACAACATTCCTCTCCACGTTTCCAGGCTGTTGCTAAAATAAAGAGGCAAAGGTAAACATGGCCTGTCCCAACTTTTTTGAGATACCTTGCTACCATTAAAATGTTTCACTTTCATCATCTGATTTGTGTTCCTTGTTCTGTAGTGAATAAAGTTTGGTTAATGAGATTTGTAAATCATTGCACACAGTTATTATTTACATTTATTTACATTGTGCACAGTGTCCCAGGTTTTTTGTAACTGAGGATGTAGTTACACAGGAGACAACATCCTCAGTTAACTAATTATATGTGTACTTCCACTGATCTTTGATTTATAGTTATTACATTAATAAACTTTTATATTTAGAATAAATTATTAGTAACCAGGGCGGCATGGTGGCTTAGTGGTTAGCACGTTCGCCTCTCAGCGCTGTGGTCTTGGGTTCGAGTCCACATCTGAGCGGAGTTTCCATGTTCTCCCCGTGTCTGCGTGGGTTTCCTCCAGGGTCTCCGGTTTCCTCCCACAGTCCAAAAACATGGAGGTCAGGTGAATTGGATACTCTAAATTGTCCATATGTCTGTATTTGTATGTGTACGTGTGTGCGTTTGTGTTCACCCAGCGATGGACTGGTGCCCTGTCCTGGGCTTATTTGAATAGTGTACTGCCCTTCCCTGCGCCCAGTGAGGGGGTAGGGGACTAACCGCGACCCTGATTAGGAATAAGCGAGTGTGATAATGAATGAATGAATATTAGTAACCAGAGCAATATTAGAATATACATTTCTTTAATTGAGGTTATACACTACCGGTCAAAAGTTTTTGAAAGTTTTAGAATGTTTCACGTATGCACTTTGTTGGTTAGGGGTTCACCCTACAGCAATGTAATGACCCAAAACATCAGTCCAAGCTCTGCCAGAACTGCCTCAGGAAAAAAGAATAAGATGGTCAGCTTGAAAACATGAAGTGGAGCACAGTCTCCAGACATAAACCCCATCCAGCTGATTTGTGATTTCTGATTTTCTGACGAGTGTGCTCAGCTGTTATATCTTATAGGGAAGTGTGGCCAGTCCTGGTGTTATCTGGGTGGGTAAGTCTGGAGCAGCTGTTACTCATGTTGGCACAGAGCTCACAGGTAAAGTAAAGCTGTACCTGCCTGGGCACATGATGGCTGATCAGAACAGCGGCAGTGGACTGTATAACAGTACTTCAGTGGATGCAGTCAGGTTTGGACAAGTGCAGTGCTGATCATCACCGTGTCCGTCCTGTACTCCGCCGTGTGTGCGGTAGGTTTGTTTGGAAACATGCTGGTGTTTTTCCTCATGAGTACGAGGCACAGCAGAAGGTGCTCCTGTACCAACTTTTTCATCTTGAACTTGGCTCTGACAGACTGCCAGTTTGTGCGGACTTTATCCTCCTGGGCGGTGGACACGGCTCTGGACTTCAGCTGGCCGTTTGGAGATGCCATGTGTAAGATCGTGCTGTCGGTGACCGTCCTGAACATGTACGCCAGTGTTTTCTTCCTCATAGCCATGAGCATCATGCGCTACGTGTCCATCGTGTCCTCGGCTGAGAGCGCGCGGCTGTGGACAGTGAGCTCGGTCAGGGGGGCCTGTGCAGTGCTGTGGTTTCTGGCCACAGTGGCTACAGCTCCTACTGCCATCTTCTCAGCCGTCACCAGCGTCGCTGGAGACAAACTTTGCTTACTGAAGTTTCCGACTGGACAGCACTGGCTGGCAATGTATCACCTTCAGAAAGTCCTGCTGGGCTTCGTCTTGCCCATGCTGGTCCTCTCAGTGTGTTACTTTCTGCTCTTGAGGTTTGTGAAGAGGAAGAGCTCCTGTCAGTCCAGGGCAAAGTTGTGTGTGACTAAAACAGTCACTATTATGTTTCTGTCCTTCTTTCTGTGCTGGCTGCCCAACCAAGTCATCACCCTTGGTCTTGGTCAAACTGAACGTGATTTACTGGGATAAAGCATTTTTTACACCATCCACACATACGTGTTCCCTGCCAGCGTGTGCTTAGCTCACACTAACAGCTGCCTAAACCCGTTTATTTACTGTCTCCTGAGGAGAGAATTCAGGAGGAAGCTGAAGAGATATTTGTTAACGTTTGTGCCTTGTTTTCTACTGAGCTCTCACTCATTACGTGCTGACAGATGAGAGACGAGATGAAGAGTCAAAAATCTAATTCAGTGGACATTTGACATAGAATACCAACATTGCACTGATGACCAACATGTCAGAGGACACCGATATTGCACCAATGACCAACATGTCAGAGGACACCAACATTGCACCGATGACCAACATACGTCAGAGCACACCAGCATTGCAGCAACGACCAACATTTGTCAGAGGACACCAACCCTGCACCAATGACAACACCGAGGACACCAATGATGTCATGCGCGGTGACATTTTTGGTGGTTATGTCTAAGTCTGAAACCTGTGAAATAAAGACATTTACAATAAAATAAATGAATACTTTTGACATTTTCAGGACAGTAAGGTCTATATATCCAACGCAGAAACTCCTAGTATAAACAAACCTATCTCTCTCTAGCTGTGGATGAGCTGTATGCAAATGAATTCAACAGTCAGCCAATCTGACTGCTCACATTAGGCGCGGAAACGAAATAGGCCACGCCCACAACTAACCTACACTGACAAATACTGAAGACTCAGTGCTGTAAATCAGTTATAGAAACAAGTACAAATATTGTCATGCTCTGTTATTATTTTTCTGTTATTACTTTCTTCAGTTACATTATGCAGCTGCTACTAATAACGCTAATATGTTTAATCCTCTCTCGTTTTGTATTGGCTGTGCCTTTTCTCTCTTTTCTTTCTTTCAGCTAGAACAGGCTTACTAGTCTATGCAGCACTTAAACATTTATTAATATTTCACTTTCAATAATTAAGATACTATAAAAATACTGACTGAATTATTATTATTATTATTGTTGTTGTTGTTGTTTTTGACACACACACACACACACACACACACACACACACACTGTGGGCTGGATCATAGACTGTACTCTATGGGCTGGACTCTGGTTTATATGAGGTCACGTGGTCTGGGCGCTAAAATAACGCGTCAACAGAGAGCCGTGGTGCGGCGCTTTCACTGTGTCTGAATGAAATCGGAGCTGGCGATGCCTGGATTTGATTTTCCAGCTATTTTTATTGTTTAATCTGTGAATGGCGCCTAAACAGGACCCGAAACCTAAATTTCAAGAAGGTAAGACGGCGTATATAATGCGGTATGGAGAGTAGAAAATGGCTCCAGGCTGCGGTGTTGTTTGTGCTCAGACTCACAATGGCGCACAGTGGAGCTAAAGCTGCAGACAACTGCAGGGAAAGACTGTAGATAGCAGGTGAAATACACCTCTGATAAAATAATTTTGACCTAATTACTCAGACAGAGTCTGTAAGAGAGTCAGTTTAGTGCAGTTTCTTTATTTTAAATGAAAAGAAAACCGCGTAAGCCAGACTGTGAATAAGCTAGCGTTAGCATGTGTACTGACTGTTTTGATTTCGAGCTGTCTTAGCATGCTGAATGAGTAAATAAGGGACATAACGTAAGCTGTGGAGGAGATTATAACAATGTAGTTTTTCTGATTATTTTATTTATTGTGTAGAGCGATTGGCTGGTTCGCTTCAGTAGTGACAGACGTGTTTGGTTTTGTTGTTCTGTTGTGACAGTATTGACAGCCTATTAAGACGGTGTTGTTTACATTGCTATGTTTGGTTTTGTAAAATCTAAATGGTTTATTATGTTAGAGTACACCTTATCTTATGTTATAGCATCACTTGTTTTGAATGCTATTAGTTTGGTTTATTGCAAATTACTATCTTGCTTTGGTTGTAAATTAATGTAATTAACCCTCCTGTCGTGTTCGGGTCAAATCTGACCGATTTACAACTTAAAACACTCATAAATATTGTGCTTTACATTTGATTGCCTCAAGACCTTATGATATCCTCCACACTATGCACTTGAACATATAAAAGTGATGATCACCTCTTCCATTGAATTTTGAGTGTTTTAATCAACCTTGTTACACCTGTGGTGTTCCCGGTCAAAAGTGACCGCTATAGGAAGTGAATGGGTATCCAGACTATATTCATCCATCAGACAGAAAACATACCCATTCGCCCTATTCACAATCCCACAATTCCATGCGCGAACGGCAACATCCGATGTAGTTGTTTACATAATGGCAGCAGTGTCAGCAGGAGAGTTTAAAATACGTAGAAACAAGTCAATCAGGGTTCTAGATGTTGTGTACCACAATGCAGTAATCGGCAACGGCTAGACAAACAACAGCAACAGAAAAGATCGTACTATAGGTTTCCTAAAGATACCACATTAAGGAAAACTTTGGAAGATTCCATCAGGCTTGAAAACTGGTCAGCAAGTGACTATGACAGAGTGTGTTCTGATCATTTTGTTGGAGGTAGGTTACTGCAAACATTACTTTATTCTACCCTAATTATATACCGAAATATATACTGCACTGATAAATAAATAGGCCTCTAATGATATAAACATACACTGGCTGGCTTGATTAGGCCATGCAGGGCCCTAGCCTAGGCGTATGGCAAGCCGTTTTAGCCTAAAATGACACCAGCGATACAAGTCTTAATTCAGTTTTTACTAGTAAGAATTCTAATTCAAGATCTCTCTAATGTAGTTTTTACTAGTAACAACTCCCATTTCAGATATCAATTATGACATTTTTACTAGTAAGAATAGAGACTTACATATCCAAAATTCAATTCTGACCAGTCACATTGCCAGGTAGACATATCTTTAATGTAATTCTGACTAGTCATAATTCTCCATTGACTTACATTGAATTTCACCCTCTCATATCCGTAATAAGATTGTTACTAGTAAAAACTTCAATTAGAGATATCTGCAATTATATGTTTACTAGTACAAATGGCATTGCAGATATCAAGAATGTAATTCTTACTAGTAAGAATTCTAATTTTACATATCAATAATGTAATTATTACTAGTCAAAAACAGAATTGTAGATATCTAAAATTATATTTTAGAGCTCTGAAACCTTACACATCTCTCATTCATATTTTTACTAGTAAAAACTTAATTGGAGAGCTCTTGAATTCACATTTTTACTAGTCAGAATTCAATTATGGATATGTGGACCTGTACTTGTTACTAGTAATAATTGCATTGTAGATATCTGAAATTACATTTGTACTAGTAAAAATATAATTGCAGATATCTCTAACTGGAGTTTGTATTAGTAACAATTTTATTAAGGATATGAGAGGGTGAAATTCAATGCAAGTCAATGGAGAATTATGACTAGTCAGAATTACATTAAAGATATGTCTACCTGGCAATGTGACTAGTCAGAATTGAATTATGGATATGCAAGTCTCTATTCTTACTAGTAAAAATGTCATAATTGATATCTGAAATGGGAGTTGTTACTAGTAAAAACTACATTAGAGAGATCTTGAATTAAAGTTCTTACTAGTAAAAACTGAATTAGACTTGTATCGCTGGTGTCATTTTAGGCTAAAACGGCTTGCCATAGGAGGGTTCATTATGTATTTGCATCTTATGCATATTGATGTCAGGTACAGAGGTGGGAAAAGGCTGAGTGCTGGTGAGAGGTCATGGAGGGAGACGTTTCTGACCCGTTCAGCAGGGTTCTAAATACTGTAACAGTTGTTTGAGAACAGTTAGAATGCTCTGGGAACATCAGCATTTTGTCGGTGACGAGAAGGTTTTTCGAAGTGTATCTTGTCGCCAGACTAAAGGGCGATAACTGGTGTTCTGTGGCTCAATCTTTGCCCAGTATAACGATGTAAAAGTGCAGTTTAGTAAAGGTTTTGGCCGTGGTTGTCTTCAATCAATATGTCAAAACAATACAAGTGTTGTGGAAGAGCGGAATTCTGAATGTCCACATATCTTTACCACAATAATCAAGCTTGGCATGCTGTACAGGGCCCAGCTCGAAAGCTAGTGCTAGCTTACATATTCGAATTTATCTGCATCCTGGTGATTCCCACCGGCTGTGATAACCGTCCGTAGCTCTATAAGGCTTTCAAGAAGTTCTCTGTATGTGTGTGTGGTGTGGTGCCTTCTGAAATTCGCTGGACATTATTGATTAAAGAATCAACCACTCTCTTATCATAGGTAGTACAGCAATCTCACAGAAAATCGTTTTATTCTCAAAACTTTGCATCTTATTGTGCATATAACTGCTAGTAAAGGCATCTGTGGAGACTGTGGAGGCGTCTCCATTAAACAAGAGGTAAACTAAATGTCTAAAATAAATTAAGTAGCAGTGATGCAGCATTCACCCTGCTAAACAACAGAGAAAATCGGAGACAAAATTATTTAAAGCAAACAAAAAAGTAACACCCACCCTCAAAAGAAAGATATCACGTAAGTATTTACTTACCAAATAAAGTTGTAAACAGTTTGTAGCGTAGCTGGCACAGACAAACAAGAGAAAATGGTGAACGGTATGTTGCCGGTTGCGCGGTGCATTCTGGGATTTGTGAAAGGGGCGAATACACACCACCCCAACTAACTAACTCACTCTCACTCACTCACTAACACTCACTCACTAACACTCACTCACTCACTCACTAACACTCACTAACACTCACTCACTAACACTCACTCACTCACTCACTCACTCACTCACTCACTCACTCACTCACTCACTCACTCACTCACTCACTCACTCACACTCACTCACTCACTCACTCACTCACTCACACTCACTCACTCCATGTTGAGTTTGATTTTTGGTTTTCAATTAATTTTTTACATTACATGTTCATTTTGTAATACATTTTCAGTGCCTATTTGTATTTGTCTAATTCTATAAATTCATGTTAAACCCTACTTTGAGACATTGTTCACAGCTAAAGAATGTTGAATAAAAATTTGGTGGTGAAAAATGGTTTTTGTGCTAATTTAAGAGCAGTTAAAACAGACAGGTCAATTTTGACCAGAGACACTAAAGTAAGGGGCAGGAGGCGAACCCGACAGGAGGGTTAAAGAGAAACTTAAAACAGAATATTTGTCTTTGAAGGGTCATCATATGATCACCCCTTTTTTTGACTTTATAGCAAGTGACTTGACTGATCTCTACTTTTAATTACTAAAAAAGTGTAGGTTGGACACAGCAACAAGTCAAACCCTGATCTGTTTTAAATTTTGAAACAGCAAGTTTGGAAAAATCTCTGCCTGAATGTTGTATGTTTAGGCCAACAACCAGCCTTTGTTATTGTGCTTTATTTCAGGTGAACGAGTGCTGTGTTTTCATGGGCCATTGCTATACGAAGCTAAGGTAAGGGCTTCCTAAAATATGTTTTTGATCATTAAAACCCACTTTTAAGACTTCCAGTTCACTTTTTATGTAATAAAAAAGAGTGGACAGACTAAACCCATTTTTTAATAATAAAAAAGTAAAACACTATTAGTAAGCATGCAAGCAACATGGAATTGTTCCTGGCCAACACAGTCCACTTATTGACTGTGTGTTTCCTGAACCTTCTGCAAGGCTTTTAAATTCTGTTTGCCATATCTTTATCTAAAGACATCTCAAAGCATTAATGATAGCAAATACCGGTAATAGGCTACAAAAGATACTGATCCATACTTTTTATATAGTTGATGCTCTCCTATCATTCGGCTTATTCAAACCAGCCCTGCTCTAAATGCCTTGTATTTAGCAAAAAGGTGATGCACCAAAACAAATATGATGGTCAGTCTGTTCAGTGTGTTTCATCATTGTACATAAGGAGCTCAGGGTCACAGTTTGTATGAATGCTGACCTTTTTGAAACCTCTCTCTTTACAGTGTGTAAAAATCAATATCAAGGACAAGCAAGTTAAATACTTCATTCATTACAGTGGGTGGAATAAGAAGTAAGTTTTTCCATTTGCATTGACCCCTTCACTCTGATTTCAAACACTGGTCCATACTTACCAAGCTTCTTGGAGTAGGAATGCTGATCAGTGAAAGCTTTTCATCCAACAGTGAGCAGAATTAAATGAATTGATTGTGACTTAATCTTAGATCAGTTTTCTTACTTTAAGATGCTTTGTCAATATGGCCCAGTTGTGGAAAGGAGATTCTTTCTATTCAGGTATTATCAGAAATCGAAAGGTTCAGAATTTATGACTGTACTATGTTACTAACTTCTTCCAAAAATCTTTAAATGCTTCAAAATGTGTTCTGTCTTCAGCTGGGACGAATGGGTTCCTGAAAGCCGTGTGCTCAAATATGTGGACAGTAACCTGCAGAAACAGAAAGAGCTTCAGAAGGCAAATCAGTAAGTTCTCTTGGCCTGCCAATGTGTTCCATTTGTTTTCCTTGTATCCTCATTTGTTTGAACTTATTCTTGTTTTGTGCACATATTGCTTCATTTATTTGTGTAATTATAATGTGCACAAATAGCACTGTTTGAATGAAAGGAGTTACTATGAAATGTTTTCCCTTTTTTGATAAAAACAAAAACAGAGACCATTATGTTGAGGGAAGGATGAGGGGAGTCGCACCAAGCAAGAAGATAGCTGCTGTGCAGCAAAAAAATGTTGATGTGTGAGTTCATCTTAATTTCAGTTTCACTGCATAACTCTAACATAACTCAGGCTAACTATTTGACTTCACGATGATTTTTTTCACACAATGAAAGCCAATAAAGTGAATCTGACCTATAAACAAACTGTTCTTTCTTCTTTACAGGAAAACAAAAAAGAACAAACAAAAGAGTAAGTTTGAATGTTCTGTGCAGTCACTTTAATTCAGATATGTATTTTTCAACATTAAAATTGGCCATCATAATATACACTACATGTCGAAGTTTGTAGACACATCTCTTTGATAGTGAATTCAGCTGCTCCTTCAGGAATTCAGGAGCACTCATTGATACAGGCACAGTTCAGCTGCACACACAGAAAACATTTGTTGGAGTGATTGACATACAAAAAGGTCAAAAGTTTTAGAACACCCTCATTTTTCCATTTTTTATTGAACATTTTTCAGTGTAATTTCTCATTGCACTCTAAAATGAAAGCATAGGAGTTACAGTTGCATGAAAAAGTATGCAATCTTGTGTGATTATTTGGATTTCTGCATAAATTGGTCATTAAATGTATTGATCTTCATCTAAATCACAACAATAGACAAACACAGTCTGCTTAAACCTCACAAACATTTTCCTGTTTTTATTGAACACAACATGTAAACATTCACAGTGCAGGGCGAACCTTTGGTTTTAATAACGGTTGACTCTCCTTTGGCAACAAAAACCTCAACCAAACATTTCCTGTAGTTACAGATCAGACCTGCACAACGGTAAAGAAGAATTTTAATAATAATAATAATAAGTTGAACTTGTATAGCACCTTTCTCAAACCCAAGGACGCTTCACAGAGCAAGGATTTAAAAAAAATTATAGAGGAGAAGAATGAAAATGTAGAGAGAAAAAATAAGTTTTAAGCTGAGTCTTGAGAGGATAGAGTGAGGCAATCTCTGAGTGTCTGAGGTAAGGAGTTCCATAGTTTGGGGACCATGACACTAAAAGATCTGCCTCCCAACAGTGACCAATTTTGGAACATTCATCTTCACAAAACTGTTTCAGTTCAGCAATGTTCTTGGGATGTCTGGTGTGAATTGCTCTTTTGAGGTCATGCCACAACATCTCAATTGGGTTGAGATCGGGACTCTGACTGGGCCACTTCAGAAGGTGTACTTTCTTCTGTTGAAGCCATTCTGTTGTTGATTTACTTCTATGTTTTGGGGTCGTTGTTCTGTTACATCACCCATCCTCTGTTGAGATTCAATTGGCAGACAGATGGTTCCCTCTGTAGTGTTCTTCCATGAAGTCCATTCTTGTTTATTGTTTTACTTATTGTAGATTTGTCAACAAAAAGTCTTTAGCTGACACTCTAGGATTCATCTTCACCTCTTTGAGCATTCTGCACTGTGCTCTTGCAGTTATCTTTACAAGATGACCACATCTAAGGATAGTAGCAGCAGTGCTGAACTTTTTCAATTTGCAGACAGTCTGTCTTACCGTGGATACATAAACATTACGGATGTTCAAGGACTTGGATAAAGATAAGAACACATTTAATGACCATTTTATGTAGAAATCCAAGTAATCCTAAATGGTTCACATACTTTTTCTTTCAACTGTAAATAAAAACTCATGGAATCAATTTATATACAAAATGCATCTAAACTTTGGACAGCACAGCACAGCAGCACCTTTGTCAGATATAACAGCTGAACACACTCATGACATTCTTTCTACAACAGACATCAAATATTGTTCAGACAGTTCTTCACAAATCTGCTGCAGAAGTTCACATAAATGTTGGCACTTGTAGTAATGTAATGTTTTCAAGCTGACCATCTTGTTCTTTTTTCCTGGGGTAGTACTGGTAGAGCTTGCACTGATGTTTTGGGTCATTATCTTGCTGTAAGGTGAACCCCTGACCAACTACGCACATACCAGAAAATTTCTAAAACTTTTGACCAGTAGTGTATATGAATCTGAAAAAAAAATCCAATATGTGACCTAATCTTGTGGCTACGTACAGTGAAATTTTCACAGCAGCAGTCCAACATGTAGTGTAAAGCCTTCCCTGAAGACTAGGTCTTGGTACTGTTGGAAAGGGGGACAAACTCTAATATTTTTTATTTAAAAGAAATGTTGGACGAGCAGTTGCCTGCAAACCTTTGAACATGTAGTGTAGGGATCTTTTAATATAAAGTAACATGATTTCTTTTGTGATTTTTTTAGCACCAGGGGCTGGGGAGGGCACCAGCACAGGAGAAATGCCTCACCCACCACGTAAGAAGAGGGCACGTGTTGACCCAACTGTGGAGAGTGTATGTTCATTTCTACTGTGACTGACTAAATGCATTTCTTGTGCCATTTTAGTTGCATTGTTCTTGACTCTAACCATCTATAAATATTTTGGAATGAATGTTAATTCATTATTTTGCTGCAGGAGGAGACCTTTATTAATCGGGTGGAAGTAAAGGTAAAAATACCAGAGGAGTTAAAACCATGGCTTGTTGATGACTGGGACCTGATCACCAGACAGAAGCAGGTGATTGTTAAATGCTACATAAACCTCAATCCTAATCCAACTCTGAACTAGGGATCTAAATCACAACTTTCATCACAGTGCAATCCTGTATAAATTCTTTTATCCAACAGTCTGATGATTTGATCTTTGATACCTCGAAATTTGTTGAGGCGCTGTTTGTTTTGATACTGAGGTTTTCTGTTTTATATGATGATATCCCAAATAAAAAATTTTATTATTACAGTAGTCATATCAGAACACAGCTGTAAGTAGGCGTGTACAGAGAGGAATTATGCAGATAATGTTGGAACAGGTATGAAAATAAACGTGTGCATTGATCTTCACATTTGCACAGTTCTTTGCTATTTGGTTCAATGCACTGATACAGATCAATGGATTGTTACATCCCTGCTCTGAACACTTAGAAGTTTTGCAGATTGCATGAAATTACTGTAGGATGGATAATTCAAACATTGGTGTCAAAAGAAATGCATAAAAAGTGGTATGTAATTACAAAAAAAAAGTGCTATTTGTCTTTTATGTGGCATATTTTAAATATTGCAGCTTTTCCACCTTCCTGCAAAAAAGAATGTTGACGCTGTCCTGGAGGACTATGCAAACTACAAGAAATCAAGAGGAACTTGTGATAACAAGTATGTATTGGGCCACTGGAATTTTTTTGGGTCAAAAGTGAACAAAATTAAACATTTAACCGAATACTGAAGATGGTTTTTCATAAAAAAAAAAATCAATGTAAAATTAGTAACTAAAATATTTTCCAACAGAAGTTAGTTAGGAATGAATGTCTGTACTTTAATAAGTTGGGTTGACATCATAAGGTTTAATAACATGAGTTTAATATAATTATTCTTTTATTTTTGTATATAAACCAAATGTTACAAAAATTACACAAGGCAATAATATATGAATATGTATGAAGATGCATGTATATTACATTATTACTAATGTTTAATAAAAAAAACATGAAACAAAATGATGTCTAAAATCAGTGATGTAAGCCACGTGGTTGTTTTGTGTGTTTAAAGTGAGTGTCATTGGCTACAGACACTTCACATTTCTTTTGGTAACTGTGAGATGGGTTACTCTTGCAGTTCTAAACTAAAGAAGCAAAATTTGGACATCAAGTACGATGAAATAAACTTGAACTCCAATCAGCTGAATTATGGAAAGATACTTTAAATATGAACTGAATTTTCATAGACTTCATTGTATTAGTTTCTGTAAAGCCATATTTGTCTATTTAAAATGAGGATCTGCCATCTATGGCTGCTGTTAAGCATGTTTATAAATTAGTTTTTAGCTGTGAGTCTGGACAATTTTGTGAATAAGTGCTCTTGTTTGATCTCTTTTATCCAGGGAATATGCTGTGAATGAAGTAGTTGCTGGCATCCGAGAGTACTTCAATGTAATGCTGGGCACACAGCTCCTCTACAAGTTTGAAAGACCACAATATGCAGAGATCCTGGCAAACCATCCAGACACCTCGATGTCTCAAATCTATGGCGCGCCACACCTGCTAAGGCTTTTTGGTATGAACAGTTGACCAAACTACATACTGTGGTCATGTTTGTGAAACAATACTACTGCTTCTCAAAATGTAGGGAAATGTCACACATTACTGGAATATTTTATTTTGAGTAAATTACTATTCAAACACCATTAACATGAATACAATACCAAAAAGCTTGAAATGTTGTGTTATGCATAGTGAACATTAATTAAAACCCCAAATCAGGAGAAGCTGGCACAGTATGGAAAACTCTGAAGTATTTTTTTGTTTACTTCGACTTTTATTTAGTTGCAGACGGTATGAACCCAAGATATCTCATGTATTGTATGGTCATCCCCATTTTATTTGTTACTACTGGTCAAAAAGGCTTCTTTTTGTGCGGTAAAGTTTAAGTGGCATTTGGGTATGTGCCTCCATATTGTGATTGACAAAGGTTTGTCAAAGTAATCCTTTGTCCATGTGGTGGTATCGGCTATTGATGAATGACTGACTGTTCTTGATGCTGTGCCATCTCTGGGATCGGCGATCATAAGTGTTCAGAATAGACTTAACCTTTACACTCTGAAATTCCTGCAGATTCCTGAATTGTTTAATGGTATTATGCATTATAGGACGATAAATATGCAAATCCCTTCCAATCTTTCTTTGAAGAACATTGTTAAACATTTCACAAATTTTATTGACAAACTGGAGATCCTCTGCACATCTTTGCTCCTCAAAGACTCAGCCTTTGATGGATACTGCTTTAGTGCCAAATCATGTTTATAATCACCTGTTTGTAGTCACATTATTATATACTTTTACCATATTTCAAGCCCTAAATTGTCCCCATTTAATTTTGTTGTACTGTGTTGCTGGCCTGAAGTGCAGGAATGGATGTACAAACCGGATTCCAAAAAAGTTGGGACACTAAACAAATTGTGAATAAAAACTGAATGCAATGATGTGGAGATGCCAACATCTAATAT
>BRDA01010789.1:0-20603 GCA_036984385.1 Crenuchus spilurus
AATATTGACATTTGCCATCTCCACATCATTGCATTCAGTTTTTATTCACTATTTGTTTAGTGTCCCAACTTTTTTGGAATCCGGTTTGTAAATAAGTGAGCGCACCAGTTAGTTGTAGTGTAAAATCATCTTCCAGGGCAAAGGACATGATCTGACTGATGTCCGAAATGGCATGATAATGTCAGGGATCACCACTAAGCAAACAATCAGAGCCAAAGGTGGTTATTCCCACTACTGGGTAGGTGGTCGTAAAAATTTGGATATGACTGTGTATATGGATGATTTCACAAAATTTAAAAGATCAAATTCTGTTTTTATTGCTGTTAAAAATATAATGGCACATTAATTGAACAATTTGTGGAAAGTGCATATATACTGTACGTAATGACCCAATAGTCAGGTCTATTAAAGGGTCGTTCCTATAACATGTCACAGAAGGGAAGACTCTTAAAAACACATGAATGAAAAGTTCAACTTTATTCATTTGCCCACATGATTTCTTTGTAGGCCTACTTGAACTTTTTTATGTAGTTTATTTTATTTTTATGTAGTTTTATTTTTTCTACTACCACTCAAAAGCTGAGACCCATTACATGGGAAAAAATTCCTACAAACCGGATTCCAAAAAAGTTGGGACACTAAACCAAATTGTGAATAAAAACTGGATGCAATGATGTGGAGATGGCAAATGTCAATATTTTATTCGTAATAGAACATAGATGACAGATCAAAAGTTTAATCTGAGTAAATTAACATGTTAAAGGAGAAATATGTAGATTCAAAATTTCACAGTGTCAACAAATCCCAAAAAAGTTGGGACAAGTAGCAATAAGTGGCTGGAAAAAGGAAATTGAGCATATAACGAACAGCTGGAAGACCAATTAACACTAATTAGGTCAATTGATAACATGATTGGGTAGAAAAAGAGCTTCTCAGAGTGTCAGTGTCTCTCTGAAGCCAAGATGGTAAGAGGATCACCAATTCCACCATTGTTGTGTAGAAAGATAGTGCAGCAATACCGGAATGGTGTTACCCAGCGTAAAATAGCAAAGACTTTTAAGTTATCATCATCAACCGTGCATAACATCATCAAAAGATTCAGAGAATCTGGATCAATTGCTGTGCGTAAGGGTCAAGGCCGTACAACTCTACTGGATGCTCGTGATCTTTGGGCCCTTAAACATCACTGCACCTCAAATAGGAATGCCACTGTCAAGGAAATAACAGAATGGGCTCAGGAATACTTCCAGAAAGCATTGTCAGTGAACACAATCCACCGTGCCAACCGGACCAGAGAAGACAAGGATAACCCAAGTTGTTATCAACGCTCGGTTCAGAAGCCTGCATCACTGATGGTATGGGGTTGCATGAGTGCTTGTGGCATGGGCAGCTTGCATGTCTGGAAAGGCACCATTAATGCAGAGAACTATGTTCAGGTTCTAGAACAACATATGCTTCCATCTAGACGTCATCTCTTTCAGGGAAGACCCTGCATTTTTCAACAAGATAATGCCAGACCACATTCTGCAGCAATCACAACATCATGGCTACGAAGGAGAAGGATCCGGGTACTGAAATGGCCAGCCTGCAGTCCAGATCTTTCACCTATAGAGAACATTTGGCGCATCATAAAGAGGAAGGTGCGACAAAGAAGGCCCAAGACGATTGAACAGTTAGAGGCCTGTATTAGACATGAATGGGAGAGCATTCCTATTTCTAAACTTGAGAAACTGGTCTCCTCTGTCCCCAGACGTCTGTTGAGTGTTGTAAGAAGAAGGGGGGATGCCACACTGTGGTAAAAATGGCCTTGTCCCAACTTTTTTGGGATTTGTTGATGCCATGAAATTTTGAAACAACATATTTTCCCTTAAAATGATACATTCTCTCAGTTTAAACTTTTGATCTGTGATTTGTGTTCTATTCTGAATAAAATATTAGATGTTGGCACCTCCACATCATTGCATTCAGTTTTTATTCACAATTTGTTTAGTGTCCCAACTTTTTTGGAATCCGGTTTGTATTTTATTTCTTTGAAATCCACAAATGCTGCTGCTCCATATATTGTTTTCTATGAATGTGAGGTAGGACAGTGTCACCACCACCAGTGTCTCCCACAAGTTGTTAAAAGTGAGTTTGTTGGCTCTAGTATACCTGTTCACTCTCCACTGGACGTTTAGCACACAGGATGTAGGAATATTGTGAATACTCTAGAATAGGAGATATTAGTCCATAAAAACCTTAATAAACACTATTAATCACTAGAATAGGGGATATTAGTCCATAAACAACCACAATAAACACTATTAATCACTAGAATATGAGATATTAGTCCATAAACAACCTTCTTAAACACTATTAATCACTAGAATAGGAGATATTAGTCCATAAACAACCTCAATAAACACTATTAATCACTAGAGTAGGAGATATTAGTCCATAAACATCCTCAATAAACACTATTAATCACTAGAAAAGGAAATATTAGTCCATAAACAACCTGAATAAACACTATAAATCACTAGAATAGGAAAAATTAGTCCATAAACATCCTCAATAAACATTATTAATCACTAGAATAGGAGATATTAGTCCAAAAACAACCTCAATAAACGCTATTAATCACTAGAATAGGAGATATTAGTCCATAAACAACCTCAATAAACTATTAATCACTAGAATAGCAGATATTAGTCCAAAAACAACCTCAATAAACATTATTAATCACTAGAATAGGAGATATTAGTCCATAAACAATATCAATAAACACTATTAATCACTAGAATATGAGATATTAGTCCATAAAAAACCTCAATAAACACTATTAATCACTAGAATTGGAGATATTAGTCCATAAACAACCTCAATAAATGCTATTAATCACTACAATAGGAGATATTAGTCCATAAACATCCTCAATAAACACTATTAATCACTAGAATATGAGATATTAGTCCATAAACAACCTCAATAAACACTATTAATCACTAGAATAGGAGACATTAGTTCATAAACAACCTAAATAAACACTATTAATCACTAGAATAGGAGATATTAGTCCAAAAACAACCTCAATTAACACTAATAATCACTAGAATATGAGATATTAGTCCATAAACAACCTCAATAAATGTTATTAATCACTACAATAGGAGATATTAGACCAAAAACAACCTCAATTAACACTAATAATCACTAGAATAGGAGATATTAGTCCATAAACAACCCGAATAAATACTAATAATCACTAGAACAGGAGACATTAGTCCATAAACAACCTCAATAAACATTATTAATCACTAGAATAGGAGATATTAGTCAATAAACAACCTCAATAAATGCTATTAATCCCTACAATAGGAGATAGTCCATAAACATCCTCAATAAACACTATTAATCACTAGAATAGGAGATATTAGTCCATAAACAACCTCAATAAACACTATTAATCACTACAATAGGAGACATTAGTTCATAAACAACCTCAATAAACACTATTAATCACTAGAATAGGAGATATTAGTCCAAAAACAACCTCAATTAACACTAATAATCACTAGAATAGGAGATATTAGTCCATAAAACACCTGAATAAACACTAATAATCACTAGAATAGAAGATATTAGTCCATAAACATCCTCAATAAACACTATTAATCACTAGAATATGAGATATTAGTCCATAAACAACCTGAATAAACACTAATAATCACTAGAACAGGAGACATTAGTCCATAAACAACCTCAAAAAACATTATTAATCACTAGAATGGGAGATATTAGTCCATAAACTACCTCAATAAACTATTAATCACTAGAATAGGAGATATTAGTCCATAAACAACCTCAATAAACACTATTAATCACTAGAATAGGAGATATTAGTCCATAAACAACCTCAATAAACACTATTAATCACTAGAATAGCAGATAGTCCATAAACAACCTCAATAAATGCTATTAATCACTACAGTAGGAGATATTAGTCCATAAACATCCTCAATAAACACTATTAATCACTAGAATAGGAGATATTAGTCCATAAACAACTTCAATAAACACTATTAATCACTACAACAGGAGACATTACTTCATAAACAACCTCAATAAACACTATTAATCACTAGAATAGGAGATATTAGTGCAAAAACAACCTCAATTAACACTAATAATCACTAGAATATGAGATATTAGTCCATAAACAACCTGAATAAACACTAATAATCACTAGAATAGAAGATATTAGTCCATAAACATCCTCAATAAACACTATTAATCACTAGAATATGAGATATTAGTCCATAAACAACCTGAATAAACACTAATAATCACTAGAACAGAAGACATTAGTCCATAAACAACCTCAAAAAACACTATTAATCACTAGAATAGGAGATATTGGTCCATAAACAACCTCAATAAACGCTATTAATCACTAGAATAGGAGATATTAGTCCATAAACATCCTCAATAAACACTATTAATCACTAGAATAGAAGACATTAGTCCATAAACAGCCTCAATAAACACTATTAATCACTAGAATAGGAGATATTAGTCCATAAACGTCCTCAACAAACACTATTAATCACTAGAATAGGATATATTAGTCCATAAACATCCTCAATAAACACTATTAATCACTAGAATAGGAGATATTAGTCCATAAACATCCTCAATAAACACTATTTATCACTAGGAGATATTAGTCCATAAACAACCTCCTTAAACACTATTAATCACTAGAATAGGAGATATTAGTCCTTAAACATCCTCAATAAACAATATTAATCACTAGAATAGTAGATATTAGTCCATAAACAACCTCCTTAAACAGTATTAATCACTAGAATAGGAAATATTAGTCCATAAACATCCTCAATACACACTATTAATCACTAGAATAGGAGATATTAGTCCATAAACATCCTCAATAAACACTATTAATCAATAGAATAGGAGATATTAGTCCATAAACAACCTGAATAAACACTATAAATCACTAGAATAGGAGATATTAGTCCTTAAACAACCTCAATAAACACTATTAATCACTACAATAGGAGATATTAGTCCATAAACAACCTCCTTAAACACTATTAATCACTAGAATAGGAGATATTAGTCCATAAACATCCTCAATACACACTATTAATCACTAGAATAGGAGATATTAGTCCATAAACATCCTCAATAAACACTATTAATCAATAGAATAGGAGATATTAGTCCATAAACAACCTGAATAAACACTATTAATCACTAGAATAGGAGATATTAGTCCTTAAACAACCTCAATAAACACTATTAATCACTAGAATAGGAGATATTAGTCCATAAACAACATTAATAAACACTATTAATCACAAGAATAGGAGATATTTGTCCATAAACAACCTCAATAAACACTAATAATCACTAGAATATGATATGTGTACAATCATTTTTCTCCATCCAATACTTTTGGGATGAGTTAGGAGATGATGTGAGGTAGTGGTCATCCAGTACCATGACCTCACTAATGCTCTGTCCTCACTGAACACAGTCAAATCCTCACAGCAACACTCATCATCATGAAACAGTTGGAAATATAAGTATTTGTTGCCAAAGAACATTGTGTGTGATTTCTAAACTCTGGAGTGACAGTATATACACCGACACAATGAATGCAATGACTTAATTATAATTATCACATACCACATAAAGTGTTTGAATGTTTAAGATCTCTGTAACATTGCCCTGTGAGAAGAAGAAACACATTTAAAAATAAAAAACCTTTTGGAGCCAGACTTGTAAAGCCAGTGAGAACTACACATCACCTTCAGATAAAGGCAATGTTTAATGGCCATGTCTGAGACCACTGTAAATAGCCATTCCCTCCTGTTAAGTGCTATCTAGGTCAATGTCCCTGTCGTTCACACACTTCCATTCCAGTGATTGCAAATGGAGGAATGATGTATGTTGGTGTCACCATATAGGTGTCTAGAATGGAAGTTGGTGGACAATTCATCAGTTGTTTAAATGACAAAGTAAAACCTAATACTGATAGTCATCAACAGTCTTTAGAAGAAGTAAAGCAAATAATGCATGTATAACTGCTCTGGTAGTAGATCTTCAGAGAATAAGTTGTTAAGATAGTCATAATGTACGCACTAGGTAATTATTACTATTAGAGTTCCTATATTGATTATTTACAAAAACCATAAGAAGAATGTCTAAACAGTTTATATCTTTTTCTATTCTTTGGAGACCTGTTTGAGGAAAAGTAGATCAATGACCTATCTTAAACTGATTTGCTTTTCTAGCAATACTACAAGCAAATTTTCTTGGTCTTCCACACTTTATCTTGCTCCCGATAACTGCCATTTTTTAATTACAAGGCATCTACAACAAACCCCTGCCTGCTGCTAGTCTTCTGTGCAAATCATAAATGGGGAGGCCATTTTTGTTGCACTGCAGTCATAAATGATCTAATGTAACATGTTCAAACCCGCAGTAAGGCCAAGTAAAAAAATACAATAGGTGATCATCCCCGCCCGACCCTCTAAAAAGCACCCGACCTTTTTTTTTTTTTTTTAAACCTAAAAAAGAGCGCCAAACACGCTAGTCTGGCCTAGAATCATTCAAATTTACACCTGCTAGCTCGCTAGCTGGTAGTGATGGGAAGTTCGGCTCTCTTAAGTGAGCCGGCTCTTTATGCTCGGCTCCCAAAGAAGAGCCGGCTCTTTCGGCTCCCAAGCGGCTCTTTGCTTGTTATCATTTGTAGCCTCATATTTAAATCTAAATAAACAAAAATAAATGCTTTGTGTGCTGAGAAACCCTTTTGCCTTCAGTCTTTTTATGATAAACTTTAGAATTGCTTCATTTTGTGCATTAGTTCTGGTTTTTTTTACCCCTTCCCAATGTAGTGGTAGCCAATTAGCCCATCCCCTCCGTTAGGCCTCTGCCCATTACTTTGCAATGTCTCTGACTCTAGGAGGGTGCAGGCAAGCACAAGCCTCCTCCGTTGTGTGTGATCCAGCCACCGCTTCTTTTTCGAACCACCGCTGATACACCATCACTGGAGAACCAAACGCGCTCGGAGGAAGGCACACAGGGTCCCCAGCTCTGATTGGACCAATCAGTGGACGCCTGAGCCAGCAGACATTGCAATGTGTGAGTGATAAAGAGAGAGAGAGCACCATCTACCTGCCCAGAGAGAGCACTGCCAATTTTTGATTTCTTGGGCCCCGGCTGTTGATTGCAAACAGCATGACCGGGATTTGAACTCGCGATCCTCGGGTCATAGTGGTAGCGTCTTTGCCCGCTGAGCCACTCGGGGCCTTATTTAACATTTTTAAATAAACTTTTAATGGAACACAGGAAAAACAAACACACACTGCAAACAAATCTACAACATCAACAGCAGAACCAAACTCTTCATGTTGAAACACGACATAAACCTTTAGTGCAGATTGGCATTCAAGAAAATCAGACGCCTCAGTTTGGATGGGCTGATGCAATTCCTTCTGTCTGTTCTGCCCCTTTCCTCAGGTTTGTTAGCAGAGCTAATGAGAAATTGGGAGCCAGCTCTCATTCAATGGGAGTCGGCTCTTTTGATTCACTACCAAGCATCGGCTCTTAGAGCCGGCTCTTTTGCGAACGACACATCACTACTAGCTGGGACTGGCGCGAGGCTAGTGTGAAGTGTGTCCACCTGTGAGTGCTTTGTGATGGTTGATGGACTCAGCAGCTCCCGCTGGACAGAAACTGCGATATAAGTCAGAAAGAGTGATAGAAGTCAGTCTCCAAACACATGCAGCTACAAAAAAACACCAGAAATAGAAGCTCGACTTGTCGCTAGTCGTTTTTAACAAAGAAAATGCCGCTAAGATGATTAGGAAAGTCTTCAGTTCAACTCAGAACAGAATGAAAATTTAAAAATGTTCCCACGGATGTTTACACAAAAAGATCACTGATTCGCTCATTTCGCTGTCAATCAAAAAGGGATTCAGCCTCAGACAGATCATCCAATCATCATGCAGAAGCTGAGCGTCCGGGCCAGCTGAGGCCAGCCCATTGCCCCATAGACCCCCAGAGACGCTGAGCGTCCAATGGACGGGACAAAGCCTGGAATTTATCCAATGACTCGTCTCGTTTCGCTGCACGCTTTGCTTTGCCATTGAACTCTGTGGACGCTGAGCGTCCACCCTGTTTAAAGCTCTGTGAAGCTGCGGGAATGAGTGAGAGGAAAGACGCGTCGTTACCAGTGATAAGAAGCTGATTCTGAACAAAAGTTGAGCGCGTTGTAGTGCATATTTAGTCAATGACATGTACACACAACAGTATATTATTGATCACTTATTTTTTTACATTTTAGGGGAAGCTGAGCTTCCCTTGCAGTCTTATGCCTTGTCCACACGTAGCCGGGTATTTGAATAAACGCATATATTTTTATGCGTTTGTGCCTTTCATCCACATGCAAACACAGTTTTACACCACCAAAAACGATTGATTATGAAAACTCCGGCCAAAGTGGAGATTTTGTAAAACTCAGTTTTTGCGTTTGCGTGTGAACGCAAGTCCAGAACATCACAATCTGCGACAAATGATGCTGTGATGTCATGTGCGCGACCACTGTAATTGACTGCCTTGCTGTGGAAGGATGAACTCCAGCAGAGAATTTTTCATTTTTATGTTAATTCAAACACTCTTTGCGTGTTTGTTTTTACAAGTTCAGCTTCTCCAATACGCGGAGGAGCAAAGGAGAAGTTTTTTGTTACTTACTTTTTTGTTTTGATGGATTCTGATTGGCTGACATGGGCGTTAGCTTTGTGTTACACTGCCATCTATGCGCTCGGCGTCTTTATGACAACACTACGGCGTATTTATGCAGATTCATGTGGATGAAAACTTTTCTTAAAACGATCTCGTGTGTATGATATTATTTTTGAAAACAATGTAGGGGAGATATTCGTTTTTATAAATACCCGGCTACGTGTGGACTAGGCCTTAGAGCAATCTCCTCTGCACTAGATGCATTTTAGGAATTAGGAATACAGCGACGGGAAGCATGATGGTGACCCCATTTCACGTTTTCAACATCATTTTAATTTTCGCTACATACTTTTCTACCATCAATCTAAACCCCCCCCCCCCCCGACCCAACATTTTTGGTGAAAAAGGATGATCACCATTTTTTTTTTTTTACTTGGCCTAACTATGAAGACATTGATTTAGTACAGAAACTGCTAATAACTAAAATGTAGATCTTTTTTATTTGTGGTATATTACCTGCATATTTTATATAATATTAGAGAGTCGACAGTGGCTGGAAACCTTTTGTGTTTCCTCTATTATAAAACCTTGTTTTAAAAGTCTCGCTGAATATTAAAATCGTTTGTAGTTTTAGTCCCGCCTCTCCGGCTGTAGTTAAAAGCTCACCTCCACCCTCCGCTCCGCCATATTGACGTCGAAGGACATCTCGTTTCTGTGTCTCTGTAGCTGAGGGAGGTAAGTCATCATTTGTTCTTTTTTTTCCCCCTTCTTTTAACGAAATGCTAATGTTATTTTACGTATGTATGTGTTTATTTAGTAATCCGAGTCTGGGTGTGCAGTAGTTGTGTGTTTTTAGTTTGTAGGTTCTCTCTGACGACTTCACGCGGGATAAAATGGCGTAGTTAGCTCGCTGAGTGTTAGCATAGCTGTCGCCTTTTGTCTGGACATCGTTTTTGGTGTCGTTATTGCTACGTTCTCCTATCAAAATCGCATTATTAATAACCACTGTGGTAAAACAAAACCTATTGCCTGTATATTATTAGACTACATGTCGCTTGTGGCGGTGGGGGAGCGAGTTATTTTTTGACCTACTTTTGAGCCGCGTTAGCTTAACGTTAGCTTAACATTAGCACCTCGAGGACTAAACACAATGACCCGCTTCAGCCAACAGCTTTAATAACGACTTACACAGCTTAGAAACCTTATAAAATCCCTCATTTTTTTTCAATGGCATGTTTTATTTGTTAAATGTTTTATATTATAATAATTCCATTTTCCAGCATTCAGCGTTAGTCATTTGCTAAATATATTTAAATTTCGAAGAGCAAGTTAAAAAAATTTCGAATAAATCGAAGTGGATTTTTTCCTGACTGAGAAATTGTAATGTTTTATTACTAATAAACAAGGGGTTTTACAGTCACAGAGCTGAAGTTTGTTCCTATCTTCCGCCTTTATATGGTGCCGCAGATTCAAACTTGAGCTTCATACTGAACAGTAAAACTGTTTCCTAAGAACGAGGTAACCGGGTCAACTAGTTAATGCGGTTTTGGTTTTTCAATTGTATCACAGCAATCTTGTCTTTTTTGCAGAGGCTACACCATGTCTGACGAAGGGAAGCTTTTTATTGGGGGTCTTAGCTTCGACACAACAGAGCAGTCTCTGGAAGAAGCTTTCTCCAAGTATGGCGTCATTACAAACGGTGAGCTCCATTTACCACCATGTTAAACCTCATTCCTGGCACTGCATTGTCTGACCATGCATGTTCATTGAAAATTTGCATGGGGACTGTGAAACGCATTGTAACTTTCAACATATTAAATCAGAATGTCCAGATAGCTGGACAATTTCCATTATGACCTTTTGCTTTTACAATGTCTCTAAGCTTAAATTTTGACCAACTAGTAGAAAGCTACAGTTGTTGAGGAATACACAAGTGGATGTGATGGTGTAAAATTTACTGTAAAGTTAACATGTCCTGTATGCTGGACGTTTGGAACAAGAATGTATTAATATTGACATTACAGATGCCCTGAAAGATCATGCTTTTGCATGTGTTTACTTCAGATTTAATTTTGTGGTTTAGTGATTGTTAAATATTTAATTGTAATGACATGTGGTCTTGCGAAAACGGAAATTAAGTTCTCAAATGTTTCAATTTGTTCTTTGCAGTTCATGTTGCCAGAAACAGGGAGACGAACAGGTCGAGGGGTTTCGGCTTCGTTACATTTGAGAATCCTGATGATGCAAAAGATGCTTTAGAAGGAATGAATGGAAAAGTATGTTTCTTTGCATTTTCTAGAAATTTCATTTTGGTTGAGAGTTGACATTTCATAGCATTTGGCACTCCTTTCCAGAGTCATTACATTAAATGCATTTTGTTTTCCCTCTAGTCTGTTGATGGCAGAGCAATCCGTGTGGATGAAGCAGGGAAGGGAGGTGGTGGCCGCTCCGGTGGTGGTGGATACAGGGGTGGTGGAGGAAGAGGAGGCGGCGGTGGTGGATTCTTCAGAGGAGGAAGAGGGCGAGGTGGCTCAAGAGGTATGATGTGCAAAAAATTAAGTGGTCTGTTTGCTTAACATAACTGGAATGTTAATTTGCATTTCTTCAAATGTCATTGAATAAATTGTAATATTCTCATCAGGTGGAGGTTATGGTGGTGGAGACAGGAGTTATGGAGGAGGTGACCGAAGCTATGGAGGTGACCGGAGTTATAGTGGAGGTGGAGGCTACAAGAGCGGCGGTGGCGGCTACTCTTCTGGTGGGGGTGGAGACTACAACAGAGACAGGTAAAGTCTATTATGAATGTTGAATTTCTTATGAAACTACATTATAATCTGGATAAGTGATTTTGCCCCACCTGTTACACTTTTTTTTTTTTTCAATGCTTTTCTGCCTTGGTGTGTCTTCAGAGGTTCTGGCTATGGAGATCGTGGGGGCTCCTACAGAGATAGCTATGACCGCTATGGTGGTACGTATTAGCTTCTGTTTCCTCAAAGTCTATCATAGTGCACTTGCCCTGAGGGGAGCTCTAGATTCATGCAAAATTTTATATTTCTTTTTAAACCCCTTAGTCCTTAGACATTTTTATAGAATGCTTGAGTCCCAATGTGGAATTATCTTTCCTACATTTTGACCACTTCCTTACTTTGAGGAATTGCGATCCGTTTCAAAGGAAGAATTGTGCCCTATCACTTTTGCTCCCTGTAGCCACAAATCATTTGCAGCCAGTAAGAGCCATATGTGACTTCCCTCAGGCCTGTTGATTGTAGGGCCACCTGTTTTATGGTGCTTTTTATTTCGTTTTTTCCTGTTTCTTTAGACCAGTAGTTGAGGGATAATATTTACAGGGCTAAAATGTGTTCAGATGCTCCAGTGTCTTCTCATGTGTGCCTGCTTCTTCCTCAGCTGCACACGAGTAAAACCCAAGACCCATCACTTCACTGGCTGTGCGTTTTGTAAAGATGCACTCCAAGGATCTGTTTCGTTTTTTTTTTTTTTTTCTTTTCATAGTAGTTTTGTTTGTTTTTGGTTTTTTTATTGTTGGGAGTAGTGGGAGGGGTGTTCATATTGGCTGTGAAATGTGATATTTGCAGGAGGCATCATGGCTGCTCCATTAAAATTTCTTGGACCTTTTTTTTTTTTTTACACGTTACTTTGCCTCACATGTGAAACTATAATGGTCTATTTTGACCAGCTGCCACAGTATTGCTATCATAATTAGACCAGCCACCTTTTTAAGTTGTGTGGGGTATGCTATAATTTCAAGCCTAAGGAATGTCTTAAGATTTAAAAATCCATTATGGGTTTCCCTGCGTTTCAGACGACTACCTCACCAAGGGCATTTTTTTAGCAACTGTAGTTTTTGATTAATGGTGGAATAAAGTAAAGATATTAGAAGAATTCCAAGATACAAAGTAAATGACTCTTTTTCCATTTGAAATTTAAACAAATTCTCCTTTTTATACAATAGTAGAAAGCCATTGTCCATGTCAAGTATCCAAAAAGTGAATTCCTTTCAGACTGGTGAACACTGCTGGAGTGAGGTGGCCAGCACTGGTGCTGTTCTTGAAGTTCAGCTTGCAGCTTGCCACGTTCAGCCTCACTCTCCCGGAGGTATCTCTGCTCTGCTCAACGTTTTTGCATTTTTAACTTTGTGCTGTCATTATGGACCGAAAATCCTAAAATATAGTAAACTATATGGAAGATAAAGAATTAACTTTGACATCCTGTTACTGTTGCTCCTTCAAAACTGAGGGGAATGTGCTGTTCTTTGTATCAAAATTGACACTTCCTTACCTTTTTTGTTGTGTTTTTTTGATTTTGGCTTCATGGAGCCTATTAAATGAAACCATTTCTTGAAATTGCTCTGATTTTGCTTGTGCTTTTAAATAAAATAAATGGTCTTCACTGGGCAAGAGTAGTGAACAGATTTGATGTTTTAGTTTTCATTTTTAGGGTCCAGGTAATCTACCTACAGCCACAGGTTCAGATAAAAAAAAATTATGTATTTAGTGGTTTTCATATGTATTTGTAGCCTTAGTTTGTTTTAAATGACTGCCAACCTTCAAGCTGGATGTAATAAAAAAAAAATAATGTTGCTAGAATAGTTCAACTATAGCCTTTAAATATGAAAGGTTGAACATTTAACGTAGATGGGGCAGTAAGGAAAGGTTTCAGTACTTGTCTATGGGTTAAAAATTTATTTGTTTTCGGGGTGGGCTAGAGGTCCATTTTTATTTTGGTTAATACAATACTGTCTTAAAATGTGGATTGTTTTAATCTAGCTAGTTTCTCTATAAAAGCTGCCCTCTTTGATTAAAACACAATCCTCAGCAAAGCCCTAAACATATTTAATTATTTAGGATAACCATTTAATGGCTCATAAGAGATGTAGAGTGGGACAATTCTGATGTTACTGGCAATTAGCCACTAATGGACTGTTCTAGTGGATAATGGTTCAAACTTTTGGCGCTGGAATGAAAAGGAAATGCTTCATTGCATCCAAGAGCTCTACATTTGTAAAGAATGGAGCAAAGTTCCTCACTCGCGTCCTTGGAGAATGAAGTGTTGCATCTACCGAAGTGATTGCTCCTGTCATTGGAACAGGAGAAAGCTGCTGCTCTCTTGGGCTAGTTGATGTATGGACAAACAGTAGGCCTGTGTACGTGAGGTAACCTTCCTTTGCTCTCCTGTTCACAACCTTCAAAACCTTTTTATTTTAGTTCATATATTATTGTGCTTTTAAAGAAAACGTCAGTTTTACCAAGTTACCTCCCCACCACGCCACCGATGTCAGATGTTCTTTTTAAAGCTTCTCTCAATACACATCTGCATGGTGTCCTGAGCTCCTATTTGTCGCCTGTTCCCCTTCCTGAAATCTAGCATTTTTTGGCTTTAATATCACTCAAGGGGTGTCAGATGCTGAGAATGAAATCTGACCAGACTCCAGTCCACTTTTATTCTCATGCCTCGTTCATGCATCCTGAATCATTTTTGAAATAATGCAAATAGCATTTAGTTTTTTTTGCTCTGACTCACCTGGGCGTTAATGTGGTTTGCCCTCTAGAGCTCATCATCTTTTGTGACCTTGTAGAACCACTTTGATATTACGTTTTAATTTCCTTGTTCCATGTCGGATAGTTCTAACTCATTTAGTTAACACACTTCTGTATATGTATCTGTATTCACCTTTTTTTTTTTTTTTTTTTTTTTTCAGAAATTGATAACTTTTAGTTTTTTCTTGATTAGTGATTACTTGTTTTTTTTTGTTTGTTTGACTAGGTTGAAAATGTCCTCTGAGAAAGGTGGTTTTCACCACTGAATTGGGAATGCCCAGTGTGGCACAGTGGTTAACTCCTAGACTGAAGTTTAAGGTTTGTACTAAAATGTCTGTCTCTGTATAAAATGTTCTCTATATTTGTATAGCCTGTGTATACTCAATGTTATATAAGTTCACTTAACATCTCAGGTACTTATTAGAAATTATTCTAAGAAAAATATACATAGGCTGTGTACATTTGTAATCTGCTGTGTTCAATTGTATTATTTAAGGGCATGTGATGTTTAGGGTAAAACAGTTAACTCCATGACTCTTGGTTAGTTGTTTTATAATTTTTAGAAATATTCTTCCCTTTTGCCAGGTGTGGCACATGGAAGAAATATGGCTCACCACATAAACAGCATCTCGCTTGACGGACCAGAAATGAAAAGCTACTGTGGTACCAGTTGTTTTGGATGAGCCTGGTTCCAAGTTGGTCAGCATGGGAGTTAAGGGTGCTTATATTTGATAGGAATAGTTGACTTTCTCAACTTTGAGAGAGGTAATATGAATGAGGTGATTGAGGAAGACGGATGATCATTTTTTTAATGCAAATGTGTTTTAATCTTTAGCTTGTCTGACTTCACAATGGGATGGACAGTTAATGTCATGCTACAGGATTTATCTTTACATTGGAAATGGAAACACATGCGGTTGAACTCTGCCTTCTCAATAAAATCCATCTATTAAACTTTTTCTTCTCTGACTGATTAACAAACTACAGTCATATTTGTTCTAGGTCTCTTTAGAAAAAGGCTTACAGAAAATAAGATTATGTTAGCTGAATTACACAGTTCGTACCAGAGAACTTGGGAAGATTAAGGTCATATTTCTTCTGAATGTCATATGGCAGGAAACGGCCAGCAAGAAAATGTGTCCCAGAGAAACTGAGGGTGCACTTCTTTGGTGCCATAAGTGAGATGAGGACAGTAGGACTGAGACCATCTGAACTAGCTTCATCAGTATCCCAGCCTGAAAATAGGTAATCCAAGTGGTTAGTCAGTGAGTCATATTTAAATATAAACACATACACAGTTGCTTATATGTAGTTATATACATAGTTTTATATATAAAAAATGTGAAACCTTTGGGATTACTTGGATTTCTGCTTAAATTGGTAATTAAATGTCTTCTGATCTTCATATAAGTCACAACAATATACAAACACGGGCTGCTTAATCTAAAACTGCACAGCAAATTTTATGTTTTCATTGAAGACATGTAAACATTCATTAGGCAGGGTGGAAAAGGTATCTGAACCGTTAGGGTAATGCTAAGGCAGTAGCTAAGTGGAGTCAGCTGACCTGGAGCCATTCAATGTGATGATGTGATGTTGGTTAAATATGCCCTGCTCTATAAAAAACATGCCCATGTCAAGAAGCATTGCATGATGTGAACCATGCCTCACACAAAAGAGCTCTCAGAAGACCTACTGTATGTTCAAGAATTGTTGATTTGCATGAAGCTGGAAAGGGTTACAAAAGTATCTGTAAAAGCCTTGATGTTTGTGTGTGTACAGTAAGACGGTCTACAAATGGAGAACATTCAGCACTGTTGTTACTCTCTGTAGGTGTGGTCATCCTGTAAAGATGACTAAGAGCACAGTGCAGAATGTTCACTGAGGTGAAGAAGAATCATAGAGTGTCAACTAAAGACTTAAAAATGTTGGATGTTCCACAGCACAACTGGCAAAATATTCTGTGAACAGATGAAACCAAAATTGAGTTGTTTGTAAAGAAAATAAAAAAGGTACAGCATGCCAACATGAAAACCTCATCCCAACTGTGAAATATGGTGGAAGGAGCATCATGGTTTGGGGCTGCTTTGCTGTTTCAGGGCCTGGACAGGTTGCAGTCGTCAACAGAAAAATAAATTCCCAAGTTTATAAAGACATTTTGCAGGAAAATTTAAGACCATCTGTCCACCAACTGAAGCTCTACAGAGGATGGGTGATGCAACAGGGCGACTCAAAACAGAAAATACACCTTCTGGAGTGGCCCAGTCAGAGTCCTGAACTCAGCCTGATTGAGATGCTGTGACATGACCTCAAAAGACACAAGACATCCCAAGAATATTGCTGAACTGAAACAGTTTTGCGAAGAGGAATGGTCCAAAATTCCTCCGGACCGTTGTGCAGGTCTGATCTGTAGCTACAGGACACGTTTATTTTGAGATTATTGCTGCCAAATGAGGGTCAACTAGTTATTAAATCCACAGGTTCAGATAGTTTTCCCTCACTACACTGTAAATGTTTACATGTTGTGTTCAATAAAACCATGAAAACATAAAATTATTTGTGTGGTATTAGTTTAAACAGACTGTTTGTTCATTGTTGGACTTGAACAGAACACATTTAATGGCCAATTTATGCAGAAATCCAGAATATATATATATATATATATATATACCCGTAATAAATCAGTTCATGCTGTGCATTTGAGTCTGGATATAATTAACCCTCATATGTTTGGGGTCAATTTGTCAAACCAATCCAATGTTTAACGTCTTTAAATACACATATTTTTAAAAAAAGACTTTTTGCTTTATATTTAATGACTTTTACTAATTGCATGCTGATAAATAAGTAAACATAAAATTAACATGATATGTTTTTTTTGTGTTCTGTACATGTGTTGTATACATCAGTGTTCTTTGGAATCCATTTGACCCCAGGCTGTTTTATCTGTATAACATATAAAATATCAACATTTTAGAGAGTAAAAAGTGTCTGAGACAGAGGAAAATGTGACTGAGACAGAGGAGAAACTGTCTGAGACAGAGGAGACTGTGTCTGAAACAGATGAGAATAGGTCTAAGACAGAGGAGAATGTGTCTGAGACAGGAGGCTGTGACTGAGACAGGAGAAAGTGTCTGAGACAGAGGATTACATTACATTTGAGCTTTTGAGCTTTTATCCCAAGCGACTTACAATTGGAGGTTAGGTGCCTTGCTCAAGGGCACTTCAGTCATGACCTGCCCTGGGATTGAACCGGCGACCTTCAGGTCACCAGACCAGATCCTTAACCACTAGGCCACGGCTGCACTAGGATGATGTGTCTGAGACAGGAGAAAGTGTCTGAGACAGAGGAGACTGAAATTATAATAATTTTCTGGGGGGTTAAATTGCTGGGGTCAAATTGATCCCAAAAACAAATGATGTTATTAAATATGAACATAATATGAGGGTTAAAAGACTGATTAGATGTACTCCAGTCTACTTTTGTCAGTGTACTTTGTCATACTGATGTCTAACCTGAGGGGATGTCTAGGCTGGCGATGGGGATTTTCAGCCCCTGGAGAGTGAATAAGATACTGGTGAAAGGCTCCTCTACTGCTGTCAGCTCTGTCTCTGGACCCAGCACTGCATCCACCACCAGGTTATATGCATCATTTATCAGCTGAACCTGAAAATGAAGTTTATGGGAGTTTAGTGGGCAGAACATTTTGTTAATGCATGAACACGCAAATATACTAGATCTCTAAAAATGTCACATGTTCATAATTTAAAAAAATATCGTAAGTAAACTATTTCAAACCTTTTTCTGTTTAAATGTTGGCACTGTTTGAACAGTAATGTACTCACATTTTAAATTCTTCTATTAATAAATTCTGGATTTTTGATTTATAAGCCATACTGATCAACAGCTTGACATATGTCACCTTTTGTGTAATGAATATTAAATATGAACAACAATGAACCTTTTTCAGAATATATATGTTTGGATGAGTCACTGGGAGTATTGATGACATTGGGGCACTTAGAAATCTTTCTGAAACGAGTAAATGGTTCTGATCTTGGATGTACAGTTCTAGAACAACCTTAATTTGGTTAAGAGGTTCTTAAACCTTCAGTAAAGCTCACCACACACTATGTATACAAATGTTTCTTTAAAGAAAAGCTCTTTATTAGACCAGAAGATGACGTTGTGCTGTAAGGGACACTGAGAACAGTTTATGTAAAGGCCAGATTTTGTTCATGTTGTTGTTAATGACGTTTAAGTAAATGGTACAGATGGTCTTCTCTGCTGTGTTCTTTTATGTAGCGATATCCTCTGGAGATCTGTTGCTTCTCTCACCTCTGTTGGCAGGTAGGACAGGAATGGGATGTCCATTCTCTCACACTGCACAGTGAAGTCCTGATGAAGGCTGTGTGTAGAACGCTTTGGGTAGAACACAGTGGGCATGTATTCCTGCCATGAAACAGAGAATGGGACTTTTTGTAACCCTCAGCTGTTGTGGTGTTGACATAATCATGAGTGGACAAAGCAGCTGCTGGCTTCAGTGCTGTACTGGTATAGTACTATCTTTAATGGCTCATGCTACTAGTGTTTCATCTGTTATAACAGTGGTTCATTTTCAAGCTGATTACAAATATATTCACTTGTAAATAATATGGTCATGTGGTTTCTGATGTGACCTGCAGTTACCAATATCAACAGTGAAACCTTTATTCAATGCGTGTTCTGTATATATAAGCTCACCCTGACAAAATTAGTCACGTGTGACTGAAACACCTAACAGCATGTAATACCTCCACCAGCACAAATAACAGCTGCCATTTGTTTGGGCATGGCCTGGACAAGTTTCTGGATGTAGGCGACATCAATGCTCAGCCACTATTCCCTGGTGTTTTACTCATAGTTCCAGTTAGTGCCACAGATGGTTCAAGAGGGTTCACATTTGTAGCCTCGTGAATGTGCCATCTGTCATCTTAGAATACAGGGAGAGGAATATTATGTTCCTCAGTAAGATGATGAGCAAAAGGCAAAACCTGGTTGTCAATCAGCTCACTGTAGTCTTTGTAATTCAAACATCCTGTCACCTCAACCAAAGGACCAATTTCCTCATATTTAAAACAATCTCAAAACATCACAGAGCCTCCACCAGCTTCAACCACACGTTGCACACTGAAAGCTTCCTGAGGTCTATGATGAACACAACACCTAGCATCATTCACATACAGGCAAAAACGAGATTCATCTGACCAGGTAACACGTTTTCAGTCATAAAAGGGACACAATGTTTGTGTCTCTTTGTCCTCTACAATCAGGCACCTTTGTGAGCAGTAATGAGCAAACGCTTCCTCTGTTCTGCTCCATTAGTTTGTGGTATGTAGTTCCTGTGGAGTGTTCTTTCAGAAACTGGTTGTGTACGACCCTCATTGACTTCTAGAAGCAATTCTTGCCTGGAAGTGAAGCAATTTTCATGCATATAGTACAAAAGATTTAATGATTACGGATTTCACCATTACAGTTCACTATTCAGGAAAAGAGACCATACTGTCAGCCTTTGGACAAAACAAAAATAACAAGTAATACAAATTCAAAGATATGTTGTAGTAATAATACACTGCTCAAAAAAATAAAGGGAACACTAAAATGACAGTATGAGCAGAAACATGGATATTAGTGGCCTGCTGGAGGTCATTTTGCAGGGCTCTGGCTCTGCTCCTCCTGTTCCTCCTTGCACAAAGGGACAGTCGTGTCACAGGTCTCGTACCTCGTCTATGGTCCTCTGTCCAGTCATGTGGTCCTCTGTACCTCCCCCGGTTTCCTCCCGTTGTTGGGTCGTCGTCCTGGCGATGGAGGAGGAAACACGTTCCTCCTTGTCCTCCTCGTCTCGGTCTCGGGACGTTTTACTGGAGGTCGTCCGGTGATTATAGGTACAAAGACGAGTATGACAGTAAAATCACAAGGGAAATAAAAAAACTCGTCACATAATAATGATGTTGTATAGAAACTTAAACATAATGAACAATAAAAACAAAACAGGTTTCCGACTGTCATACCAGAGAAAAGGACTTATCACTTGACATTACCACTTTAGGCATTAGTAATTTAGAAAACATGATATACGTACTTTTAACGAAGTGAAGGTCCGTTCTTAACGAAGATCTTCAGTTACTCCCAGCATGTGTTGGTCAAAGACTTTCTTGTGAGGTGTCCTTGATGTATGGTGTTTGATTACCTCGTCTTGTCTCCTTCGCAAACGAGTAATGACGAGTGTTTCCACGGACTAACATCTCCTGTTT
>BRDA01010790.1:2554-19320 GCA_036984385.1 Crenuchus spilurus
GAACATTCTAAAGGTTCACACACTTTTAAGCTCCACTGTATTTTAATGCACTTATGGGTAAAATGGCAAAAGGTAGTGAGGTGCTGGTTTTTGGGCATTAAAAATGTACCACAAAAACTCAACCTTATGAATTATAGCCTTATAACTGAACATTTTAAGAGATACCTGCACATTCCCTTTTAATCAAAGTTCAAAATATGGTACTGAGAGGAACACAACAGGTCATCCAGCACAAATAAGACAAAGTACAGGAGTGTTTTAAAACACTGATTTTTCCAGTTTCTTATTAAAAATGACTGAGTTTCACGTCTGATTGAGTCAGAAATAAAAGTTTAGGAGTTAAATAAGAACTCAGTGAATCAGTTTATAACCAAAATGTGTCTAAACTTTGGACACAAAGCAGCATCTTTGTCAGATATAACAGCTGAACACACTCGTGACATTCTTTCTACAACAGACATCAAACATTCTTCAGACAGTTCTTCACTAATCTGCTGCAGAACCTCACATAAATGTTGGCTCTTGTAGGTTTGCTTTGTTTTCACTTCATCCTAAATCAGCTGGATGGGGTTTAAGTCTGGAGACTGTGCTCCACTCCATGTTTTCCAGCTGACCATCTTGTAGTTTGTTCCTGAGGTGGTTCTGGCAGAGCTTGGACTGGTGTTTTGGGTCGTTATGGTGCTGTAGGATGAACCCCTGACACACTGGGCACACACCTGCAATGTTTTAAAACTTTCTGAAATAGTTTTTTGACTGGTAGTGTTTACAGCAGAAGACCCCACATACTGTTCTGCCAACCGCTGCAGATCTGCTGACGGGCAACAAGGAAACAAAAAAACAGGTAAATATTCATTTGCAAGATTAGAAGCTGTTCTACAGTCTGTATTCACACTGAGGATGGATGTTCATTCAGCGCTGCTCCTTTTCTTTAAACTCTCAGCCACACCCACATTAACCAGAGGCTGACTGAACACAAACGTGATGGTCTATACCACAGACTGTATATATAGATGGGTGGCATAAATCCCTCTGCTTCCATTCTACAGAAATGCCGCCAAAATACCGCAGCCATCGTGTCATCTTTAGTGCGCAGTAGAGACCAGAGTCAGTCAGCCTCCACATTTGGTTACCCCGCCCCTTTCCAAAAGTCATTCTACACTCATTGGTCACTGCAGAATGCTCTGGCCCCGTTTCTCCTGCTCTGCCGTCAGCACACACCAGCTAAAAGGAAAAAATAAATAAACACATTTGGAGACACTTCTAATTACACTAGCATTAGATGGTTGCAGACAGGGTTGCCAGGTTTAGCAAAAAAAATCCAGCCAAATTTCTGTCCAAAACGCTTCAGAAGCTCAGAAATGTGTCACATATGGTGGAAGAAAAAGGATATAGATAGAAAAGAACCACCAGTGTTCAGTACTTACTAACCATAATGGGCGGAGCTACAAATCACACTGCTGCCAGCAAACAGGGCTGACAGACCTGTGGTTACTTCACTTTTTAGAGGCGATGCTTTGTCCATACTTTATACAGTCTCTGGTCTAAACAACTAGCATTAAGTAAAAAGTCAAAAAAGAGAGACAAAATGTCATTTGATGAAAAGATACAAGAGGCTGAAAAAAAAGAACATTTGAGTACTTTAGGTACAGGTTAGGGATGCACCAAAATTCATTATTTTTGGCTGAAAATGAACAAAATTAAACATTTGGCTGAACACTGAACACGTTCTATAAATGTTTACAAAATCAGTAACTAAACTATTTCCCAAAATAAGTCTTGTAGTTAGTCAGGAATGAGTGTGTGTTGGTTTGACATCATTAGGTTAAATAACGAGTTTAATTGATTATATGTGTATATAAAACAAAGACAATAATATATGAATATGTATGAAGATGCATGTGTGTTACATTATTATTAATATTTAATAAAATGATGAAAATGTCTAAAATGAATGATGTAAGTCACATGGATGTGTTGTGTGTTTAATGTGAGTGTCATTGGCTACAGACACTGAAACACTTCACATTTCTTCTGCTAATTGTGAGACGCTCCCTAACACTGCAGCACGGAGCACAAACACAAAGCTAAGCGGCTGTATTCTGGCTTCATCATAACAAGTGTAGTTTAGTAAAGGTTGTGCTTGTAGTTTGTTGTCTTCTTCCATTTCAGCCCCAAACTGTAACTGTGCTGGTGAATCTGTGTTTTGTTGGTGAGGAAAAGCACAATTCTGAGTGTTAAACCAACATTAAACTAACGTTACTGCAGTAAACTTACACTCTGCTTCTGTTTACAGCCCAGAACTACAAACAGCTCACAGTGTCATTAAAGACATCAGTGTTCTGTGTAAAGTATTCTGTCTTTTAACTTTAATTGAAAGTTCAGCTGAATAATTTTGGTTGCCAAATATTCGGTGCATCCCTAGCACAGGTCATATCTAAAGTATAGCTTTACTGCCCAGTTGTATGTGCAGTTTTGTAATGCAACTGTGTTATTTTATGCACATTCATGATGCATTTGACCACTTTCCGGTCACAATGTCTATGCAATACCCCACACCTGCCCTCCCACAGGCCACATCCGTCCACATATGCACACTATATACACACACACATATGTATGACTATTACAGACAAAAGAAGGAGCATATTTATGGTGTGAATAACACGCTTGAGTGCTAGCACCATCCCTGCAGCAGAAAACCTGCTTAGACATGTCTTTCCCTGCATTCTAAGCATCCTTCTTCACTGGAATTTGGGAGTAGATAAGCTTTGTTTATGCCTGCAGTTCTGCGTCACTACTCAAACCACTACACATGGTCAGTTTTACAGTATAGTGTGAGTGTGCATGCACATCAATGCAAGCAAGAATCACCAACCAAATGAGCTTCAACCATCTTTACACCGACACCCCAACACCTAGCCTGCCGTAGAGTCAGCTGGACCACCGTCACTCGATGGTGACTGGTAAAGCTGCTCTTAAACCAGACACGCCTGACCCATGGGTGTGGCCGAGTGTTTGGACAATCTCGCTGTCCATCTGAGGAGACGAGTTTGGCCTCCAGTGAAAAACCAGATTTGTAAGGGCACTGGGAGAAAGGGCGAGCATTCATTCAGCGCTGCACACTTAAACCACACACCCAAGTGTGCCCATCATTCACCGTGCAGGCCTGAGAAAACGCAGAAACACACTTTCTGCTGTATTTTGTGTATCTGTGCATGCATGAACGCGTCTCTGTTCCACTGCTGACCTCATTTGACCTCACTGCTATTTCACCCCCCCTTAGGGAACAGAGTCTGGTGAGCAAACTGCCCGAAAGTCATATTTACATAAATAAAATGTGAAAAGCAACAAAAACCTGAAAACCTGAGGACTTTCTGTAGCTTCTCTGTGGTCTGCATACAAGTTAAAACTAGAGACTCACACGTCAGTGCTTTCAGGACCGATACTGATCACCAAGCATCTCCTGGCACGATCGGCTAATACACAAAATATTACACAACACTCATGTGAAACGGGCACAGCCTTCAATAAAGACAGCAGTACATGAGAGGAAAATATAATAATAATCAATAATGCACCCTTATCAGAGTTATTTATATTAATTAATGAAGATGGATTGATGGTCTATTGGAGTAAAAATGAGCAACATATGAGACGTATATCATACTAGGAAGCAGAGGTGGGGGACTCCAGTCGCAATTTTGGTGAAAGACTCGACGTGACTTTGACTTGGTCTTTATTACTCAAGACTTGACTTAAACTTGAGACAGATGACTCAAAAAACTTTATTTTATCTAAATATTTGCTATTACTTGTCATTTAAAAACAAAGATGTATACAAAAAAAAAAAGTAAATAAAAAAAAATTAAATAAACACGTGGTTTTGTATACCACATGCTATTGTTGTTATTTTGTTCTGTTCGTATCTACCCTGACTAACAACGTTGACATCTAGCAGATGTAAAGATAAGATTAAATGTGAAAGTTATGCTAAAGTAAAATATTTCTTTAATGTTGTGGCAGAGATGTTTGCTAGTGTAGATATGAACTGGACAAAACAGCATGAATAGTATGTGACATACTAAAAACATGTGAATGTTCTCATGGTTTAATGTAATGTTTATAATGTTTGTAATATTAACCTTTCAGACATTGTTTTATAGGTAACAGGTTTACATTTCAGACAATATGTTTTTATTTATTTTTATATACTTATTTTTATTTGATCTACTATTCAGTTGATGATAAAATACTGTTTTGTGCTCAGAGATGTTCATTAAGAAGCACCTTTGAGAGATGCATTAATAGGTGATGGAGAAATGTTGTGACCCTCTTGATGGGGGAAGTAAGTCATTAAGTAAGTTATGTAATTGTATGTTTGAGGTCTATTTGATGTTTAATAGGTTTAGTTTATGTTGAAATAAAACTCAGTTTGTATACGACCGTCTAGATTGATTTAAATGTGTAATTTGGGGCAGATCAGACCATATTTGTATGACTTGTGACTTGCTTGACTTATAGCAGGGACTCGACTTGACTTGGTTCTCACCACAGTGACTTGTGACTTGCTTGTGACTTGCACATGAGGGACTTACTCCCACCTCTGCTAGGAAGAGCACAGTGTGGCTGCAGGTGATTTTAAGCAGGAAAGGGTTGGATATCCAACACTACAGGCTCCATCACTTCGCTTTCGGACTTCTGATATCAGTCAAATGTCAGCTTGCTGGCTTATTTTTGTTGCGTCAGCCATCTCTTCTACTTTGTCCTGCTTTTAGTAACACTCTGAAGTGTCAGATCAGATTAAAAAAAGTCTTAACAGATAAAAAGGTGTTAAAAGTCTCTTCCTCATTTAGACACGTTAGGGTGAGAAACTGTGAAAGTACCTTCGGCTGAGTGTGAAAGGCTTGGCCAGTTGTTTCCTTTCAGCACCTGCAGCCAAATCTGGCTCAAATGTTCACTGCTCGTCTCTCAGGATCTGCAAAGTTCAAGGAATGACTGATTCCAATGAGATAATGATGGAGCCTGCAGTCGTCTGTAGCATGGAGACACCCTGTGCCTGAGCTGTATGAACCATCCAACCATCTTCTTAACCACTTAATACAGTTTAGGGTCAGGCTGAGTCCCAGTACCCCTTCACTGGGCACTGGGCACGGCCTTCCCTCACACAAAAAAACTATTTAAAAAGAACCAGGAGGCAAACGCTTTGGGTAAAGTGCAGATAATAATGTTACTAAATACTGGCCGACAGTGTAAAGGTGCTCTGGCTGCCTTTAGCTGACTGCTGGTGGCCATCACAGTGAAGCATGGACCAGCTCCTCTATACTTGATGGCGATGGCCAAAACTCAATCCAGACCAAGAGCCCTTCGAGCTTCAAGCACGGCTCAGCTCTGGCACCTAAATGGCTGAATGAACTTCCCCTAAAGGTCCGAACGACAGAGCGACGACTGAAGAGAACTTCTCCTGCACTTAAGACTGTACTCATGTCTTTATTGCTTTGATGTATGTTGAATGTTGTGTATCCAGTCATCTCTGCTGACTTTTGTATTTGGTATCTAAGCTTGAGGTGTCTTCTGGATTATATTTTACACTAACTAGCTAAGGATCCTTCCTGAGTAAACAGTACGTCGCTCTGGATGAGAGAGTCTGCTAAAGGCCTTAAATATAAATCTGCACCTATTCTTTATTGCCATTAACTGATTTTCCTGGTCGGACCACTGGCAGCATCCGTAGTTCCGGCCTGAAGCACAAATAACCATCTGTTATGATCTGTCAAGTAATGCTGCCATGTCTCAGTCCCATAAGAAACCTCTGCAGTCCAAAAGCAAATCATCTGGGCTCTAGAGAGCCGACGCTGGAGCAACCAAGTGGAACCCTGATGGTGCACAAACATCCTCTTCTTATAGGTGTGAAGGAGACGAGCAGGTTCAGAAATACCAGTCTGTGTGCCACCTTGCCTTTATTGTGACACTGTGATTCCAAAATGGATCAGACGGAAATGAGGTCAGATTAGACGTACGTCTGTCTAAATAAAGCCTGCAGAGCTCGAGCTCTGCGAAATGAAATCAAGGATGAAATCTCACGTTCTCCCCCTCTTTAAGACGGTAAACAAATAAAGGCCACATGACTCACTCGCAGAGATATGTCAAAGAGGATTCGGCACTCGGGCATTAAGGCCTCAGTCTGCTGGCTCGGACCTAATCTGTCAACAGTGAAGCGAATCCGTCTTTAAATAATAAAAACACAGAACTGCCAGCGAAGACAAAGCTCTGCAGAAGCCAGAAGCCTTGCGTGTAGAACAACCTTCGGGATGCTGCCAGCAGAGTTTCAGACTTGTTGTGGAAGCTTTGGTGCAGAAAAACGACCACACATCAGCTTTGCATCCTCTTTCCTAGTAACAGCAGGCATTTGCTTATGTCTGAACCGTGGCACAATACCCAAGACCGCCACACAAACGGGCACCAGTGCATTGTGTAGTTTGTGCAGAAGTGAGACTGGCGCTTGTGGAAGCACCTTTTGGCACTTCTGTGTGAAAGTAGCATTCTGATGCTTTAGTCAAACAGAGGCTATAAAGAGATTATTTGTGTATTCAAACTCGGGTCGTGTAACAGGACGAGACTTCAGGACAGTCCTTTAGAAGTAGGACCAGTCAGGGGGCCCTAAATAGGCCACATACTTATTTATGTATTTATTAGAGGGCTTGTTTGCATATTGTAGCCTTCTGTGGTCAACCACAGTGCCAAAAAAATGAGAACACTGTGAAAAAGCCCACTGTTCATACAGTGAATGTGCTTCCTAATGAACGTCTTCAGCTGCGCTGCAGACACAGGTGTAATAATGCAGACACACAGCTTGTCTGGACCCTGTAGAGAAGCACAGCCAATAGACTGAACATGAACCTGTTGGCACCGTATCTAATGCCAGCTGTGCATTAGAGGGGCATAAAGACCCCCAGCATTGTGGAACTGTGCTCTCAGCCCTATCCGGTAGTTTTGGGATGAGATGGGGTGGTGATCATCCAACATCCCGTTCTTGGTCACTCGTCGCTGAATGCAACAAATCCTCACAGCAATGCTCCAAAATCTAGAAGAAAGCCTTCCCACCACAACAGAGAGAGGTACTCCAATAAAATCTGCACCATCTCTGTTTATACCTTTGATTTCAGAAGAACAGTGGATGAGCAGGTCATTTTGTCCATATACAGTGGTAACCCTACTCACAAGCATCCCTACTTACGAGTATCCCTGGTAATGAGTCGAGATCTCTGAATATTTTTGTTCCAGGTAACGAGTAAAATTCCAAGTAACGAGTAGCATAAATTAGTTCACGTATGCCAACCACTAGGGGCGCTGCGGTCGTAGCATCTCCTAGATGCTAGCGTAGAAGAAGAGGTCAGTCATTAGCTTTGACCGCTGTCCAGTGAAAGTGAAAGTGCTAGTGAAAGTGACACAAAGACAGCGAAAGGTAGTGAACAAGAAAGTTAGATACATTTTACTTTTACTTTTCATATGATAAGTGTAACCATGCCATACACGTACGCCCGTCCTCCTGTCCTCCTTAGCCGCCAGCCTACACGAGCACCGTCGTCGTCTCGTTTATGTTTTAAAAACCCATATAAACACATTATTTACATATTAAAGTATACTGTATATTGGCCGGCTGACACGGATTAATCAGTTTTACATGTATTCTTATGGGGAAAATGCATCCAGCTAACGAGCAAACCAGCTAACGAGCAAACCAGCTAACGAGCAAACCAGCTAACGAGCTCGGCTCCTGCACGGATTAAACTGGTAAGTAGGGTTACCACTGTAGTGTCATTTAAAAAAGGTGAAGTTATTTGATATTTTGGGGTTTCTGTAGATCAGTGTGGCTTATAACCAACATTAAAACTAAACAGGTTTGAAGTGTGACGCTGTGTTCACTGAATATAAAGTCTGAGTTGATCTTTCTGAATGAACACAAATGAATTTTTGGTGTTTACATTTTTGGAGAAGCGCTGCTTTCTGCAGCCTCAACCCAAACCCTGCTGAGTAACAGTCTGGCAAACGTCCACCTAATTCTCCAAAACAACAAATAAATCTTGACGCCTCCCAGCGCGCAGCCTTTCTGCTGTGTGAGGAAATGACTGAACAGGAGCCGAGTGTTTATCGCGGGCGAGGTGATGCAATAGTGAAATTAAATGAGTGTGCGGTTTGCATGTTGCAGAGAACTTTCTGGACTTAACAGCATCCACAAGCTCTGGATTGTTATGGAGTGACAGAGCAAGCGAGTTTAACCTTAAACACACATGGTTCAGCCTGAGAACAGCACAGAGCAGGAGATACACACACACTTGGGCTTGTTTATCTGACAGCCGTCACATCAGCGCAGATGCTGCCTCAGACTTCAGACACGCTGGAGATAAAAATCATTTGGTGCGCCGCTGGCCAGAACGCAGACTCTGCCTGTACTTTCGGGAGGGAAGACAGACTGAGAGCACACCCCCGAGAGACACGGGGACAGACGGAATGACGGACAGGAAGTCAGAAGAAGACGGTGAGAAAGCTTACTGGCTGCAGTAGGGCTTCTTATCGAATCCTTTGTAGTTCTTCATGTTTAGAGTCATTTTGCAGACCTCGCAGCTGAAGCATCCTTTGTGCCAGTACTGTAAGAGATGAAACAGGGCAGAGAAAGAGAAAACAAATGAGACACTTTATAATCACTGTGCTTAACGTGGGGACTGTGACTCACAGCAAACTGCTGGTCTGTTACACGGCCGTCATATCAGCTCAGAGGAGTCTCTACTTCCTCATTTGGGCGTGTGAGCGTTACACATTTTGAACCTTTTGGCTGAGTGCGAGTCAGACACAGTCAAAAATAACCAGACACATCAATCAAATCAATCAATCAAATTTTATTTATAAAGCACTTTTTACAACTGATGTCACAAAGCAGCTTTACAGGGTCAGTAATAACAGACATCAAATCATTAACCCCTAATCCCCGGTGAGCAAGCCAACGGCGGCAGAGACAAGGGAAAACTCCCTCAGAGCTGGAGGAAGAAAGCTTGGGAGGAACCAGACTCACATGGGGGACCCATCCTCCTCTGGTCTGGTAATTCTAAGTGTGTGATGAATCATAATCATATGATCTTGTTGTAAAGTTCAGGTGAGCTGATATGGTGACAGTAGTGGGACAGGAATGATGATGATAGTGGACGCAATGATAATGGCCAGAAAGTCCATTTGAAGTCCAATGTAGGCAGTAGAGTCAAAACATCGTCAAAATGTTTTCTCTCAACCCATCAAAACCAGCGGTGCCACAGTACAGACACGCCTGCACAACAGAGCTAAAGCTCAGATTCAGACGGCAGACAAATCCACACGCCCGAGTGAGAGTGCAGCCCATGATGTTAGGATGCAGCAGCTGACTGTGTAATCGGTTATTCATTAGTTGCATCATTGAGAGCATCTGTAGTTCCATCTACTTCTGTTCCATTGTGGCGCATGTACGACACATATTAGCATCAGTGTGGAGCCAGTTGACTGAGATTGAGACACACACACACACACACACACACACACACACACACACACACACACACACACACACACACACACACGCACGTGAAGCTCATTCACTTTTGTTTACTCTGCAGACTTACACGAGGCACTTTGTATGCAGTAAAATGTGGCCACGAAAGTTAGCGCTTCTGCTGAGTTCAGCAGGTACATTCACCTCCTTTTGTTTTTACACCCCCATGACCGCGTGTCCTCAATCCAACAAAAATGTTCAAGGATGCTTTCCATTCCAAGAGCTGGCCCGAGGCTTCCCGACAGCCCCGTTAACGAGGCAGCCAAATAGTACAACCTTACTGACCCCTACTTCACATGCTGTTCTGTAAATACTGACGTCTGGCCAATAAGCTTTCCTCTTTTACCTCAGCGTCTTAACCTTTAACCTTTTGTGCTTTCTTCTCATATCATTAAACAGACCATTTGCTTGGAAACACATTCAGTGACTCTACAGAAAATCCACTCCACGCCGATTCTCCACACCGACTCACTTTCAGATGAAATGGGTCGGTGGCTCAGCGGTTAGCTCGTTCGCCTCTCGGCGCTGAGGTCTTGGGTTCGAGTCCCCATCTGGGTGGAGTTTCTATGTTCTTCCCGTGTGTGCGTGGGTTTCCTCCCACAGTCCTAAAACATGGAGATCAGGTGAACTGGCTACTCTAAAATAACCCTGGTGTGTGTGTGTTGAGAGTACGCTGTGCGCGACTGGCTGCTGCTTCTCGCCGGTGTGTGTGGTCGAGTGTGTCGATTGTGAAGCATCCTTGGGATAAGCAGCACTGGGATAACAGCAGCGCTCTCTTACTGAGCCTGCATGTTGTGTTAGAGCTCAGAAAAGTCAGAATTTAGTGACGGTATCTGAAGTAGGTCTTCACAGCCTCCCTGAATCCAGGCCACTGCAGAGGAAGTAGTCCTGTGGAGAGACACGAGTGAGCCACATATTCAGGGACTTGTGGGCACAGGACGCAGAATCGTCTGGGTAACTTAGACATTCGTACCAAGGACGGTGTTAGTCACTGCCCAAAACAAACTGGCACTAATACGAGTGTACACACGCTTGGGAAGTTCCTATAATAAGAAACAATGAGGGCTTGATTCAACCTATGAATAAGTGCTTCCTCTTTTTTGGGGCGTAAGAACTCAAAAACTGCTGTGAGTAATCCTAAAACACCCAGAGATGCTCTTTATCTGCTCCTTTCCCTGAAATTCTGATGACTGACATTGACGCCAAATGACTTCTTTTGCAAGCAGAAGTTTCAAAACAGCTTACAACACACAGTCAGTCTGACTCTCGTATTTTAATGCTGAAATGAATGAACAGAAAAGTTTTCATACTGAAAATCACAATCTGAGTCTGTAATTTGGCAAAGTGCAGTAGCGGCTGGCCAACAGAGGGCGCTAGAGCGTTGTCCTCCACGGTAGAAAATGTTTAAAATAATGAATATGTACATATGTTAATTCTGTCTGTGCTAAACCTGCACAATAACATGTAATATATCACATATTTTGGGGGGAAATGAGCTTCCTGGTTCATTCTCTCTCTCTTCTGAGGCGACAGAAATATCAGCCAGTCAGAGAAGCAGCAGCCAATCACTGACCTGCTGACACAACATACAACATACATTTAGCCAATCAGCATCCTCCAATCTTCATTTCTGGCCCCCAGCAGAGTGTGTCAGTGGTTTTAGGAGCGTCTGACGTTATTGATGTAATACATGTGTGTAGAAATGCTAATATTTAGTCTTAATAGTGTTTTTGCTCATTTGATTGTAGATGTTAGTGACTCAGCTGCTAATCTAATGATACATACTGTACTTTCTGTCTTTACACATTTACATGTAATGACACTTTTCATTCACTATTAGTCTTTAATGACTATTAAATAGTGACGTCATCACAGAGCTCTGCTGTCCTGCAGTCTGTGGTCAGTAATATTGGGACTCAAACAGCCTCACATACAGTGTTTATCACCAGCCAACACTGAGACAGCCTGTTTTGCTTGAATTAATCAAATGAATTTAAAAACGAGCATCTTTACTGCATGATGGATCAAAATTTGTTGAACCACTAGGATCTCTTACTTCATTAAAAGAGCAACACAGCAAAACAAACTGACTGGTTAGAGCACTCAAACGTGTTCTGCATGCTTCTGTGAGATCCATATGAGATCCATTATCTAATTATATTCTGTTGTGCTACAGAGACTGAGGACAGCAATGAAAGTTGTTGGGACTTTCTGGCACTTGCTGGAGAAGTGCAGAGTGCCAGTTCACTTTGGAAGCATGTAGGCAACACAATATAGAGACTGACCATCTCAAAGGGGGCCCAGTTGGGAAAAAATCTAATCAGTGGTACATAGTCAGTGTAATGTGGAGTAAATCTGCGATGCCAGCAAGAGAACATTCCAGCAGTTGAGAGAGGAATCGGGTCTGCTCAGCTGTTCTGGATTCACTGACCATGCCATGAAAATCTGGGTGATGTCGCTTTTATGCCCACAGTGAAATGTGCTTAACATGGTCGATTTAGGCCAATGCAAGACTGGCAAGTTGCGCAAGCTGCCACCTTTATCTGAAAGGCAACGCAAGATTTCATGAAGAGTTCCTCTTTTTTTGTTGTCTCCAACGTGTTAGCTGGTTGGAAAGAAATGACAAAGTTGCTGTGAGAGGCTGCTGGTTTTCAACATGTGGCAATGCAGCATTTATATATTTACCATCAACATCCAGGCAGAAAAAAAAGACCCACAAAGCCTTTGTTGCAACTTTCGCACAAAAATACAACGACGTTAAAAAGCAAAACAGCCGGAAAAGGATGTGGTGGAACAAACCACAAGCTAATAATAAAATCCTGAGGCCATGCACTTTTCAGGTGGAACATTCAAACTTGATGTCCAACAGGTTCTCAGGGGATTCTCTTTTTTAATGATGCTGTGTAAGTGGTCAAGTATCACTCTCCTCTAGATGTTTATACAGATTTAGTACATGAACATGTTACAAAGTGTATGGGAAACAAACCTGCTTCAGCACATGAGCCATACTCACTCTCACACTGTACAGCTCCAGGCCTACATTAGCACGAGCCAATGCTCTACATGGCAACGCCCACATTTTCCCTCAAACAAGAGAAGCTGGACCTACACTGGCATAAAAAGCTTAAATGTGGAATAGTGCCAGCAGTGTAACTCATTCATGCCGGTTTTTTTTAAGTTACAAAAGAAAAACGTTGCTAAAATGTTGCAGAGCTGTGTGATGTTCAGAGAAACGTCTCAACAGGAAGCGGTTACAAGTTACCAAGTGTAGCCAACTCCGGCCATTAGCTTCTTCCACTCCCACCAAAGTTGCTCATCTCATCACCTCAGGACGTGCTTAGACATGCGTGTACGCTGAGGTGTCCAGGTAAGTGAGGATCTCTAACAGCTCCATTAGGTAAAATGACTACATGGCTCGTAGGTGTGACTCACCTTGTCCAGGCAGTTGACTTTCTCCGTGGGATACACGATCTTGTCACATCTGCTGCACTGAGGATTCATGGTGCTGCCGCTTCTACACGTCCGTCTGTGGCGAGCGGATCACTGCATACGTGTATAGCGGAGGTGTGAGGACGGTCTACACGCTCCTGCGCTGCCTACAGCCTGAGCCGAGTGTGTGAACAGGGCGCGGGCACGGTCCAGCCCCTCGTGCACGCGCGAGGGGGGTTTGGCTTGTGGGCGGGCCGAGTGGCTCTCATTCACAGCACCATATATGGAGTGGAACGGGCAGGGCGGGGCTTGTGGCCGCTCAGCAGCGTCTGAGATGTTGGTTCATTAAACATCGAGTCAAACATTAAGAAACGTTCATTTTTAATAATGATAAATATATAAACACATATCACCTGACTCTTACACAATAATCTGTATAAGTTCTTGTTTTTTTGGCCTGCAGTATTTGTTACTTGACTGCCCTCCTTTGGCGTTTGTTGATATAACAACACCGTAATGTAAAGTCAAATTTGTCAAGTAAATTACAGTGTTTTCAAATTTTTCTGTATTAATTCGGAAGTGTGAGATTTTATGAAGAGTTAGTGAAGCGACATTAACTCTAAAAAATCGTTTTAAGCTCAACAAAGCGAGCTGTTAACACTAGCATGCTAACAGTTAGCATTATTTTCGGTGACAACACGGCTTTTAGAGTCACAAACGTTGAGATTTACAGCAAAAACATTTAAAATACAATTACAATAATAACAATATTTTAACTTCAGTAAAACATCGTTAGCACGTGTTACTCTTTAAAGGAGCACAAAAAGACTGTTAGACAGGAAATGGGGGTATAGCTCAGTGGTAGAGCATTTGACTGCAGATCAAGAGGTCCCCGGTTCAAATCCGGGTGCCCCCTCATTTTGTCTTAAGTATTTTTTTCACTTAAACTTCATTAAACAAGGAAAACACATTTTTATGAATATTTATAATGTCAACGCATAATAATTATTTTATTAATTATCCAAGAAATAGTTCAGCAAACTGCCATCTGTAGGTAAAATTGACACTTTTGGTAACATGGGCTCCAAATGAGCAAATCAAGTTTTTTGGGGTTCAATTGATCTTTTTTATTTAGCAAATTTAAAAACAAATTAATATAGTAAATGAGTTTCGTAAAGTGTAACATAACACATGAATCTGCCTCCAGCAGACTGTGAATGATAGTCTTATATAAACGTTTAGACAACCTTAGTCAAAGTACACGTTCTGTTGATTTATTTGAATACATTGGAAACAATAACACTTGACAATAAACATTTAATGTGCTGAATTCTTTGTACGTTCACCACAATCTACGTTTTATTTCCCCCTGATCTGTTATATTCTGCAGAAAACAGCAACTGTACAGAACTTATTTTCACAAAATCAATAAAACATGTCATTTGACAAGGGCTTTCCAACTTTTGCAGCTGTAAATGCATCAATACTGTTACAGCTCAGCCTGTGTCACCAACACTGGCCTGCAGATGCTGCTGTTGACCAACATGTTTCCCAGCATCTCATTTTTTTCTGTTGCTTTAATGAATGCAGTACCTCGGTGTGCTGTTATATTTACAGTGAGACAGAAAAAGTAGAACATTTCTCAGAAGCTCCAATTATCATCAATCCATGTCAAACCTTTTTAAACAGCATTTCCACTTTATTTACACACTGTAAGTTCAAAAAGTGACACTGTAAAGACAACTGTAATGTAGTTCCTCCCTCAACATTAATATACTGAGTTTGCCCTGTTTTGTTTATTTCCATCCATCTGAACTCTTTAAATCAGGGGTGTCAGACTGCAGTCCTGGAGGGTCGGTGTGCAGCACAGTTTGGTGATGTCTCTGCTGTCACACTACAGGTGTGTTTGATCAGGAAGATCACCAAACTGTGCAGGAATCTGGCCTCCAGGACTGGGTTTGGACACCCCTGCAACAATCATGTCAGGACAGTAAATCAAAACCACTTCCCTGATTGAATTAGACATCCCGGGGTGTAGTTTGGGGGTGCGGACTCATTCTTGGCTTCACAAACTCTTTAGAAATCACAACTGCAAAGGCACACATTTGTTCCCAATATGGCGTTTATTGATTTGTCTGTGGTCTATGTGGGCTCAGGGGCTTCCCTGCATCACTTCCAAAGGAAATTAAATTCTAAGGGGCTAAATATGAAAAAAGGCATGAGATCAGATTACGTCATGTCACTATTACTAAGGAGATCATTTAAAGTGCAGTCCAGTCCATGTGGCTAACTGAGTATTAGGTGTCACAGACTTCTTTTCATGTCCTTGAACACAACACGTTAGAAAACACAAAAGATCTCTCTTTTTTTTTCTCAAAATGAAAATTCGGTAAAGTGATACTGTACTGTACATGAACTGCAGGGTTTCATCATGGCTAACACAAGTCCCATTCTCACCATCTTTGCAAAGAGTGTGCTCAGCGAACGTGCCAGTAACATCCCCAGTTCCTTAATTTAAAAAAGGAATTTCCTCAGTACTAAAACACATAGCGCGAGAGGTTTTGCAGAATGAACTGTTTCACTAGGGAGGCAGAGAAAGCTTGTAAAGTAACTATGGTCAGTCTCCGGTGTCCCTTCAGCGGTGGTTGGTAGCCCATCATTGTCCCTTTGTCTGAGCTCTCCCACCAAAAAAAGAAAGATAAAATGAAAGGTTCATGATGGCTCCTTGTGCAGGAAGTCCCGCCTCCTCAGCACTGCTCCGCCTCGATGAACCCCTCCTTTTCATGAACCCCAAGTTCAACCTCAGCATAGCTGGAGTGGCACCCCTGGTTCCGAAACTTCATGGAGGGCCAATAATTATTGGTGCGGCGCTGCGAATAAATAAGAACGTCTGAGTTTATTTATTGTTATGAGTGTATTTCATTGTCTTTATGAAGAACGTTGACTCATTTGTTGACTGTTCTTAGATCAGGTGACTACATTAGTGTATCAGGTGACAGGTCTGATCAATGCTGGCAAACAGAGCCATTATGATGGATGATGCCTACTGGAATGAACCTTTATAAAATGTTTTTATAGGTTTATGCATGAGTTCATGTACCTTTATGAACTGTACCATATTCAACAAAGACACTGTGTTTATACGGTAGTGATCAGGCTCACCTGCATGAGGTAGAATGGAGGTGCAACAGTGGGGTGTGTGTTGATGTAGTAGACAGCCAGCAGGGTGAGGAACACCAGCAGGACAAGGGCCGCAACTACCCCTGCAATGATGGCGGTGTGCTCTGGAGCTCCCGGGTCATCCGGAGCATCTGTCTGCATATCTAAGGTGTGAAAACAGAAAGAAAAACCTGGAGATGTTGGACGGTTCATGCTTTGGCAAGCGAAGAGAAAAGTGTCAAATGTTCCTTGTCTGTAGAGCTTCTGAATGAACAAGAACACAGACTGCGGCCAGCGGAGCACATTACAGTAGACAGCAAGCCACCAACACTGGCACAACACTCTTAAAAATAAAAGCGCCAACAGTCATGTTCCTAACAATGACACTGAAGAACCACTTTTGGCTTTGACACAGAACCTTTCAGTGGATGGTTCTTGAAAGGAGAACTTCAGAGTTTTGATCTCCGCTGCTCCTGTAATTCCTCCTCTTCTTCGGCTTTGTTTGGGTGTTCTCACTGTCCCAAAGCTCAAACTGTGGAGGCCAAAGTCCTCTGTGTACAAGCACATCCACCAGTAATTGTGCACTTAACTCTGTATACTGGTA
>BRDA01010792.1:8018-27150 GCA_036984385.1 Crenuchus spilurus
ATTATCAGGTGCTAGCCTGCTACAAGCAACCAGAGACAGATGGCATTGGAGAGAAGTGACTCGTCTGTGCAGCCTACCATCACGAAGCAATGACAACGTGTGACATGATATGATAATTTAGTATTCGTATCTAATTTAGTATTAGTACTAATTGTACTATTATGTTACTAATCCTGCTCACAGCTCCAAAAGAAAGGGGAAGGGGTGGGCTTTTCACATAGGTGCCCCTACCAGCAAGCTGATTGGCTTTTTTTGCTGAAGGATGGGACTGTGTGAGTTTGATGCCATGCTTAATGTTACAAGCTTTTCCATTCATTTCTCAACCAGTGACTGGTCTCCTCATCAGGTTATATAGATATAGGGTTATATATAACGTAATACAATTGAGTAATATGTGTGGTAGTATTCTCAGAGATGATCAGTTGAGCTTCTCGCTCAGACTGATGGGATTTTGTCGAAATATGAGCTGTTGCTCAGTGTAATTGCAGTAATGTTGCTGTAATGGGGCTCAGAGCACTGCCCCCTCCAATAAGGGCACTAATAGTGTTATCTAATCAATATCATCCCTTATCCTGTAATGAAAGTGGACACAAGAGAGGACAGAGAAATGGAGAGAGAGACAGAGTTTGTACATGTAAGAGTAATCACCGTCCTCCGAGTGTGTTTCTATAAATCTCTCCTCTCCATATAGAGCTTAGGGAGGGCAGGTCATCACTTGTGGTTTTCCATTGTGGATTCCAAAGTCTCCATATAGCTTTTTCCTATAGCTGTTCTCTTAGGATTTGCCCCATCTTAACATCTTACCTCAGCTTTCCTCTTAGCATAGCAGCTTCCTTTAGTTTCTCCTTTGGGAATACTCTTAGCATCATTATTTCCCTTAGCATAGCATCTTCCTTTCCTTTTTCCTTTGGGATTACTCTTAGCGTCCTTCTTTCCCTTAGAAAAGAAGAGCATAGCATCTTCCTTTAGATAGTCATTAGTATTTACACAACACACATTCCTTTAGCATTTACACATAGCTTCATTAATTTATTTAGCTTTTTCTTTAGCATATAATTGTTTTCGAGCTTTTGTCCTTAGCATAATCTTTTTTTAGCTTATTTTTCTTAACATAGCATATTCTTTTAGCCATTTTCCTTAACATGTCATCTTCCTTTAGCTTATTCGCATAGCATCTTCCTGTAGTCTTTACCCTTAGCATAGCATATTCCTTTATTTTTTTCCCTTAGCATAGCATTTTTCTTTAACGCTTTTCCTTATAGCATCTACCATCATTTTTTTGTTGTTGTTGTTTGTTTTGTTTTTTTAAAAACCATAGCAGCTTCCTTTAGTTTCTCATTTGGGATTATCCTTAGCATCCTTCTTTCCCTTAGAATAGCATCTTCCTTTAGATATTTATTAGTATTTACACAAAACACCTTACTTTAGTTTTTACTTTAGCATTTACACATAGCTTCATTAATTCCTTTAGCTTTTACATTAGCATTTTTTTTTTTTTTAGCTTTTTTTACATATATTTTTCCTTAGCATAGCATCTTCCTTTATCTTGTTTCCTTTGCATAGCATTTTTGTGTAGGTTATTTTCCTTAACATAGCCTCTACCAGAGCTTTTTCTTACCAAAGCATCTTCTTTTAGCAAATCATATTTATTTAGCCTAATTCTGGTAGGGAATATTATCATCTTTATTTAGCCTTTTTCCTTAACATCTTCCTTTAGCTTTTTCCTTTGTATATATGTTTCTTTAGCCATTGTACTTAGCAAAGCATTTTTATTTAGTTTTACTCTTAGCATAGCATTCTTTTAGCTGTTATGTTAGCATTTCCCATTAGTATTGATCCAAATACATTATGCCCACGTGTTTTCATTTTAGAAGACACATAATTCAGTGATCTGTTATTATTGTAAACATGAAGATTTAATAAATCACATTTCTTCTTTGTAACATTTGTAATGCTTATAAATGAAATCAAAGGTGAATCAGTGCTTTAGCTAAATCATGAGCTCTTCTTCTACAGTCATGTGCTCAGTCAGTGGCAGACTCGTATACAGGACTTCAACAGATAGGCTACAGGACATTTTTTTAACCAGTACACTAAGACTGTGTTCAGACAGCAGGCAAAAGGGATTTGTTTGGCGGCACAAGGTCATACACCTCTCAATTTTTGTTAGTTTGCATGCTCTGCGCTTCAGCACGAATTTGGACGAATTTGAAGGAGCTCTTGAAGGGTACTCTGGTGATGCATCTATGAGAGATAATAAAGATACGCAGATGCTTCAAAATTAATGGATGGAGATAGAAGAGAATGTAAAAAGGCATATGTGCATCTGTTACATTAAAAAGAATTATATATAACCAACAGTATTGTTACTATTTGTATATACAGTGTTTACAGAACTATAAGTATAAACATTAATAAATATCGTTATGTTACACATACAGGTTTGGTACAGGAGGGCACCAAACAGGCTAGGTTTCACCCCTGTTGAGGTGTCGTTCATTGTCGGATTGCGAGTAACACACTACACATAAATATGAGCAATAATTTGGACTTGCTGTCTAAACCTAGCCTAAATTACACAACAATAGTCTACATGTAATATTCTCTAGTAGCATCTTCCTTTAACGATTTCCGGAACGAGCTCTTTAATAACTATCTCATTCATTCTCATCTTTTGCAGGACAGAGTTTAAAGCTTATGCAGATGTTAAGCCAGTCAAATTAATTCGGGCCAAGTCTCAGTACCATCCTCCAGATGAAAAGACCAGCCTGGAGACTAGCTACAGCGCCACCTTCAGGGGAGAGCAGGCAAAACTACAGCCTGCTGACAACAAGGCCCTGGAGAGGAGGAGAATACGAACTTTGTACAGTGAACCGTACATGGAGCCGAGCAAGGTAAGAGAAGATTTTGATTACGTTAATAATTTGGAAATAAATATGTCTGCCTGTATAGGTGTTCAGGATCCAGTCATGCACTGTGAGTAGGTCTGTAAGGAAAATGTGTTGGCAGCAGTTCAGTAATCAATTGCTAACCCTGAACACACTGCATGTATTGTTTCGCTGTGGTTGGGTATTTTCTGAAGTTTGTTATAGTCCAGTTTCTGCATGGTGGTGCTGTAGTTTGTCACTGCCTCATTATTATTCTGCTGGATAAATTGTTTATAGATTCTGCCTGCAGCTAACAGCTTGCAGATCCTTGCAGGACCTTTAGATAAGGTAGCAAAACAACCACAATCATCTACAACACCTAGGGTCTATGACGAGAGTAGAATTTACCTGAAATTTGACTGAAGTGATTTTGTTCACTGCACTTCTTGATCACTTGGATCTGCTTTCATTGTCCATTTGGGTGATAGTCCTTTGGTGTGACCGTCCATTGAAGTGATTGTACTTTGGTATTTTCCTAAAGTGATTGTCCAGTTGTATCATCCTAGTGTGATTGTCCATTGATGTGATTCTCCTTCAAGTGATTGTCTTTGGTGTGATTGTTCATTGGTGTTGTCCTGCTTTGAATGTGCTTTGATGTGATTGTCTATTTGTATGTTTGTGCAGTGGTATGACCATTTTTTCTCATTGAGTGAACATCCATTTGTTTGATTTTTCACTAGTTTGAGAGTCCATTGGTGTGATTGTTCATTGTTGTGCTACATGTAATGATTGACCATTGATGTGATTCTCTTTCAAGTGATTGTCTTTTGATGCGATATCCATTGGTGTGGCTACAATTTTTTTTCCTGATGTGACTGTCCATTGGTGTAACTGTCCATTGATATGAATTTCCATTGGTGTGATTGTCCATTGTTGTGACTATACATTTTGTTTTTTTCCTGATGTGACCATCCATTTCTGTGACTGTCCATTGGTGTGAATCTCCATTGGTGTGACTGTCCATTGGTGTGAATTTCCATTGGTGTGACAGTCCATTGGTGTGAATTTCCATTGGTGTGACTGTCCATTGGTGTGACTATACATTTTTTTTTTCCAGGCGTGTCCATCCATTTCTGTGAATTTTACTGGTGTGACTGTTCATTGGTGTGAATTTTCATTGGTGTTGGTGACTATCCGTTGGTGTGTTTGTTCTCCTGACCAACTGCTTACTCATGCTTATCCATAGGTGGACAGAACAAGTCTTCCCCGATCCAAACCAAAAAAGGCCATGTCCTCATCCACTTCCCAAGGCAAAGCGGTGAAGAAGTCCAAGGAGAAGCAAGCAGGCTCGGTGCGAGGCTCCAAAAAGAAAGGCTCGGAGAACCAGCCGGAGAGACGACCAGCACAGGGCGACAAGGAGAAAAGTAAAGAGATGAACAACAAACTGGCTGAGGCGAAAGAGTAAAAACCATTGCACTTCTACTTTCATTTACTCTCTTCCAGAAAGGGGTGAAAAGCCAACGAAGGCTGCAAAATAAATCAATTAAGAGGTTCTCATTCATTGACTGTTCTGTTTGTAGCTCTTTCTCTCTTTCTTTCAGATTCATCTGTCTTCTGCATCGTTTTCTCTCTCTGTGTACATTTCTCTGTCTTTGTGTTTTTCCATTTCTCATGCTCTCCTCTTTCTCCATCTCCCAGAGGAAAGATGTTCTCCTAGACAACGAGATCAGATGGAGATTCAAAAGAGGCTTTAGCTTAATTCTCAGATCTGCTGCTCAGATATTTCTGAGAAAAAGATCTCTGAAATCTCACGTTTCTCTCTTCTTGAGTTTTAGTGCAGCTCACGATAACGTCTCACACTGTGCTCAGATCTGCTCAAAAAACAACACTCGTTTACTACTAAAAACAGGAATTTCAATATGAACTCAACTATTTCTCTTCTCAGTTTTGATCCTGTGCCAGTGTAGCTCATGTCTCCTTTTTGTCTCAAAAACTATTTTAGGAGAATCTTCACAAAGCCTCTTGAGCCACCAAAGAGCAACATTTGAGAAATAAAGATTTTCCTCTGGGCACTTTCTCTATATATAAATATATATATTTTCCATTCACTTTCTTTCTCCATTCCCCTCATTATCCTTCTCTCCACTCTCACTGTACATTTCTACTGCTCTCTCTCTCTCTCTCTCTCTCTCTCCCTCTCTCTCTCTCTTTGATCTTTGGATTGTTATGGTTGTAAAATGTAGGGTTTTCTCTCCACGCTGCACCCGCATCACGTGACCACCCATCATGTGGGGGCGTTTGCATTAGCTCCTGCTCGTCCACCCGCCATCCGCCTGCTCTCCTCGCCTCCACGGCGAGGTCTCCATGGCAACCGCCCCCCTGGTTGGCCGATGGATGCTTCTCTAATGTTGCATGGAGCGATTGACTGTATGGTTTTGCTTCCATCTGCACAGATCGCTGGGATGCATTTATCAAGGATTTCTAACAATGGGCCTCAACTCCATCAGAGCGACTCTCAGAGATTGATTTTATCTGAATTATGCAGCACATACCTTAAAGAGAACTGCTTCATTTTTCCCAAAAAAAAACCAAACCTTTGATAAATGTGCAGCTTGGATTTGACACTGTATTGATCTTTTGCCTGCTTTGTGTATGTTGTGTTGTTTTTTTTTGCCCCATTGAACATGCGATGCCCCAAGTGATGACTATCTCACCATTAGATCACTTTGGAGCTCTGTCAATACTTACTGTTTGTTTACTTAGTTCCACCCAACAACACAAAGGCATATGATTATTAGAGGAGCTCCTACAGAAGCATCATTTCCTCCGGATGACTGAGGGACTATTGAGTTACGCTAAAGGTCATTCCACAATTCGGCCTCGCGAGGGATCTCTGCTTTCAGTCTCTGATTACAGTTATATATTATGGGATGTACTGTAAATTTGTCATTCTTGGGAAAATTGTAGACTAGACGTTAAATGTTGAATGTGACGTTAGATAAGATTTATTCACGATACGGTGATACATTTTATGTAAATGTGTTTTGTTTTTATATGACATGAGATGCTATCCCCAACACTCTAGAGCCCCGACACACCCCCATCCACCCCCTACACTCACACTTGGTCACGGTACCCCTTCACCAACACGATTAGTCTTAAGATGGCTGATCCTTACGGCTCCGGAGATTAGCTTTAGAACTAAATCAAAGAACTACTTGCTATACAGACATTTATTTATTATTAATGACACTCATGTGTGGTTCCCGCCTCATTTTTTTGGGCTGTGGTGGTCCTGTGTTGGTGAGTAATCCTTCCTCTTCCTCCCCTGACTGTTCTCTCTTTTGTGTTTGTGTCCTCGAGGTTCTGGTAAGTTGGATGCGCTCCATGTGGAATGCTTCTCTTCTCAGTGAACTATGCCGCATGCGTTTCATTTTGTTTTCTCATCCACTTTTGTTTCGGTCGCCCAAAAACTATGGCCTTCTCTGAGGATCCAGGTTTATCAGTTTTACGCTTTAGTTCAGTTTTAAAGGCTCTCAGCGTAAAACATTGACCAAAATTTCACTGCTGGCAACATTACATGATCTCTAACCACCCAACAGCTGCAATGCACTGAATGTACTTGATTGAAATGTTTACATTTTTTTCTGCGTTAATAAACACAGACGTGTGTAAACCACGGCTGCCAGTCCTGGTCCTGGAGCTCTACCATCCTGCTTTAATCTAGCACACCTGAGTCAGGTAATGAAGACCTTCAGGGGCATCTGAATACTGACTCAGGTGTGCTAGAGCTGAAGAACGATAGAGGACTGGATTGGGCATCCTTAAACAAAACCAATAGTCAAAATGATGCTGACGTTGTCCTATTTTATGCAGAAAAGATGTACACGTTTGAATCGCGTCACTCAGGCCGGCTGTGATGAAATCAGAGATGTTTTAGTTCATTGGGACTGAACTCTTGAGAATCATGCTCTGCATTTTGTCTTGTATCATGGACCACCCCTTCGCAAGCCCTCTGTCTGTCTCCGATCTCATTCTGTTTCTGGGAATCGATGTTCCTCCCTCTCGTTCTCCACGTCCATTCTGGATGCTCCACAGCTGTGTGATCTGTGTTTATGTCTGTCTGAGTATTGTATCGTGGGCTTGCACTTCCGAGCCAGGTTGGGGAAGAAATGCTCAAACCTGATCTGATATCAGATGCTAATCAAAAAGGCAATTCCTCAATCACTGGAATGTCTTTAGCATGAAGACAGTAGAGAGATGCCCATCCTGGAGTGGAATGCAAGCTCAGGCCACTGACTTTGGGCCGGCAGCTTTGGGCCATTGGCTTTGGACCACCAGTTTTGAGCCTGTGGCTTTGGAACGGCATCTTTAGAACACTGGAGTTAGAGAACCAGCATTCCCAGGCCACTGACTTTGGGCTGCCAGCTTTAAGTCACTGGCTTTGAATGACCAGTTTTAGATCCTTGACTTAGAGCTGCCAGGTTTGGGCCACTGGTTTGGCCTGGTGGCTTTGGGCCATTGACTTGGGCTGGTGGTTTTATGGTACTGCCTATGGCCTAGCAGTTGTTAGCTGCTGGCATCATGATGCTGATTTTGGACCACCGGCTTTGAGCCACTGGCTTTGGGCCAGCTGTTGTGGGCTGTTGATTTCAGGCCGCTCTCTGCTCTGAGGGCCTTTTCATTAACATTTTGCAGCCTTTGGTGGGACGTACATCAAAAATAAAATTACCACACGGCGCAAGGGGGTGGCACGGCATCCTAAAAGACAGACAAGGGGTTCGGGTTTGGGTCGTACATGCACATTCAACATTAAACATGCGTGCTTAGCACTGGTGCTATCTGTACTTCCGTACAGAAGAAAAAAAAACGAGTAGGCTGAAGTGGTGTGACGGGGCAGCGAATATAACCTGTGATCATGTGATTTGTGCTTTTTCTCTGCTTGCTCATATTTATCAAAAAACAATCTTGTTAATAAATGCAAACGCAGAAACAGAAGTGTGTTGGTTCGTTTTGTTTGAGAGGTGGGAGGGGTTTGGGGGAGAAAACGGTAGGTGAACATGAATGTATGTGTCCTGTCTGTTCGTCTCACTGTTGTTCCTGTTGTTTGTGAGAGATGTCCACATGGAAGAGAAGTCTCACCTGTCTGATACAGTAGAGATGATTTATTGTCTTGGTCTTTGTTCACATGTTCACTGGAAATGGTGCGGGCATCCTTTCGCACGGTGCATATTGCCAGTTTAGAAATATATTCTTCTGCATTGCGATTCAATCCAATATATTTCAGTCTTCCAGCAATATGTATGTGCAGGTAAAGGATGCCGAGCATCTTCCAGAATCACCTTGTCTCTGTTTCTAAAATTAAGCCACAAACCTTAGATGTTAAAGCTTTAATCACACATGATGGGGAAATGTTAGCCGCCATGTACATACAGTACGTTTCAATGTGATTTCACTGTGACTGAATTGGCTTTTCATGTGACTTTACCCGGATGTTTTGAGCATTTTGGTGACTTTGTACGATTGAAATTCTCCTTCTCGTTCATTTGAAGGGTTGTGCTAAAACAGTACCACTACATTCAGCTCTGCCAACCCATCCGAGATATTGGTTGGGTGCAGACGCTAAAGCAACACCTGTGGCGCTGTGCACTACCTGACCCAAGGTAACAACACCTGAGATCAGCGTAGCCTTCATTAACCCTTAGAAGTCTATTGTTACAATCACATTATACCCCGGAGATGAGAAATGCTCTTTTCTGATTGGCTGGCAGGTGTCTTTTCATTCCTTTGAAGTAGATCCAAACATTTAGGGATCTTACTACATCAATTTATGCTGAATGGTAATCATAGCCACCGTAATAAATTGTTACTATGATGATAGTGTATAATGATGATAGAGTAGTAACAACAACAGCGATGTTTAGATGCCATGTTTTTTAAGTAAACATAAGCAGAAAAAAGGCGTAAATGTGTGGCAACCGGGGTATAAGTGGGATATCGGCCTTAACGGCGTCTCTTCATACCAAATTAATGGACTCCATCAGTTCTTTGCATCCACCTCGTCCATTAATTTCATATAACGGGACACATTGAAGATCGTTATTCCTTATTATTGTCATGAAATATTATATACGCAAGTTATGTTTGATTTTACGTCTCCACTAGTTTCAATGAGCCTCGAATGAGAAAAGATTTGCCACCCTGTGACTTCCAAGGGTTAAGCTTTAACGTTATCTTTGCTAGATCAGGTTGTAGATTATTCTGAGAAACAGCACCAATAAGGAACTCGTTGTGCTTTGATTTCATGCCCCATGTTTTCTCTTCCATATGGAAAGCGTAGGGTCACAGGGGAAGTGTACAACACTGTCGGCTCATTTGTGTTGTCCTTTTATTTTAAAGGTAATGTTACGCATCAGAAGGTTCTTCATCCTTTCTCTGAAGGATGCCAAGGACTTGTACTGTCTTTAGTGTATTTTGTGTATGGATGTCCATGATATGGCCTGATGTAGGATCTCAGTCTCGTTGCTGTGACTCTGGTAGAGAAGTAGGTCAAGGAAACTCAACGTGGCATGCAGGGAATGCATAATTTTCAACCTTGAGATTGTCATGCGCTTAGAGGCAGAATGTGGTTTAGGTCCAGAATGAGTCGAGAATGATATTCAGAATCATAACTACTGATGTTCTGTTTATTTATTATTGTATATTACTGGCCAGCAACGGCGCCTCACCAATCATTTCAGGAAATGTTATACGTTGATATTTGTATGCAGTATAAAGCTAATTCAAGCTTAATCAATAAGTGTAGTCAAGCTTAAGTGGTTATGGTACAGTATATTACACAGAGTATTTGTTAGAACAGTCATGTGTTAGTATGGTGCAGTGTATTATGTATTCGTATTTGTCTAGTGTTTGTGCTTGTGATGTAATTGTATATGTTTCGTCTTGAACAACCTGGCATACACTCAGAAATGGCCTAAAACAGGGGTCTCCAACCTTCTTTTGTTCTGCAGACTTTGGAGATGTGGGTGGAGGTGACTTTATATGGATATCATCAAGATCAAATGATTCATTGGCATACAGTGGATACCAGAAAGCACAGATTTACCTCATATATACACATAATTACTCAAATTAGGACCCCAAGGGTCTGAGGATCGTGAGTTTGAATCCTGATCATGCTGATTGCCATTGCCTGCTGAGGCCCGAGAGAGCAAAATTGCCTTACTGCACTACTGCATTACCGCACTACTAAGTAATGGCTCAGGTGATCCTGTGCTTTCCTCCGAGCACATTGGCTGCCCAGCGGTGATGTAGCAACAGTTAGAAAAGAGGTGGAGCTTGACTTCACATGCATTGGAGGAGGCTTGTGTTAGTCTGCACCCTCCTAGAGTCACATTACAAGTGACAGGGAGAGCCAATGAATGGGTGGGTGAATTGGCTACTAAACACATTGGGGAGAAAATTAATTAATTAATTAATTAAACAAAATTGCTCATATTAAAGTCACACTTTAGGAAAGACTCGCCATATTTACTTTTACATTTACATTTCCAGTCCTGTTATTGCGACGTAGCAGAAAAGGAGCAGAACACTAACTTCAGTGTTAATACCGACACTACCGAAAAGATGTTCCGCAGCCTGGCATGGGTTGGTTGGGGACCTCTGATCTAATGGCTTCTTCTGTAAATCATGTATTAGACTATAAATAATATATCCTTCACTGAACAACACAATGGTACTATAATCATAATTGTGTCCATAAAGACATTGTTCGGTGAAACCAATGGTAAAAATGTACCAAAGGTGAAGGATGGATTTTTGGACACTACTGAAATGGCAGTGCCATTGTATTTTGGTAAGAGAGTAAAAGTTCAGGTTGTTTGAGACGTTCACTGGGATTCACTGCTGTTTTTAACATGAGTTATATGAAGTGGTGGACTGTGCATTACACACCTAGGCCTTCAGTAATGCTCTGTCTGAATCAATCTGCCCCTCAAAAATTAATTTATGGTTTTAATATGCAGAAATACAGTATAAAAAGTCATTGCATCGCAGACAGACAACTCCTGTAGCCTTAATAAATGCCTCTATTGAATAAACAAACCAGGGGTGAACAAGTCTCCTGCTGCAGCTACCATCATGACCCACATAAAAACATCAATAATAACCTCATAAACTTGCAATATTATTTAGGAAAATAGCAACATTTTACTCACCAAAAATCAGATTATTTGTAAACAAAATCCATCTTCCTCTCTTTCCTCAAAAACAGTGCAATTACTCTGTCATACAGACCATTCATGAAGCCCTTTCCTATCGACATCGAAGCTAATGCTAACTAGATTGACCAATCAACGGGTCTGAATATGCTGACGTTGCCAGACGCCTGCTAGAGGGCCCTGGTGACACCAACTCAAAATCTGATTGATTGACGCAACAGTTTCATCGACATTTATTTTGTGTTTAGAGGGCCTGCATTGTGAAGACCTCGGCAGACATCTTTGACTTTGACCCTGCCTGGAAACAAATGATGGCTGAAATGTGATTGGTTAAATGCTTTAATATGAAAATACATGTCTGGAAACAGCACAACCATCGGAAAAGCTATCAAGCGGAAGCGGACAGACCATTTGGAATTATTAAATAAGTATTCATGGACAAAATATAATTAACATCAGTTTGTGATTCAGATATTTCTTAGGCCAGCAGAGAAGGCCTTGCAGGCCCTGATGGCCCAACACTGCTTATATGGCTTATACATAAGAAAGGTAATAATAAAAGACAAATCAAAATTATAATAGACAATTTGACATGTTCTGCTAAACTGGGCTTTATATAGCAAACTACATCCCTACAAATCCAATTACACTGTGACGACCTTCTCTTGTAGTGCCCATGATATTGAAATGTCAATGTCAACATCCTAGGACATTCAGGCAACAATCTCATAATGTTATAATGGGATGTTTTACATAGTTGCTCTTGTTACTTCACTCCCACTCAACCTAATACAAGCTTGACTGTTTGTACCAAAGTATGGGGACACCTGCTCATTTCTGCTGACATCAAGGGTATTAAAGGATGTAAGAATTTGATGGCATTCAGCCACAAGAGTGTTAAGATGTTGGATGATCACCACCTCATGCCCAACTATACCAGCTTTTTCCAAACCTATTGGATGGAGCTGAGAACACAGTTCCACAATGATGGGAGGCTCTATACCCCTTTAGCCCACACCTGGCATTAGACATGGTGCCAATGCATTCATGTTTAGTCCTGTTCTATTGGCAGTACTTCTTTACAGGGACTAGACAAGCTGTGTGTACATCTGTGATAACATAAAATAGCTGAATGCATTCATTAGAAGGGGTGTCCACAAACTTCTGGACATGTAGTAAACTTTATGCTGGTTAATGGTAAATAACATTGCTCTGGTTGATCTTGTAGCTGGCAGGCCTTAATCATGGATTTGTTTGCCATATACAGTAACTGCAATTAACCTTTTAATTTATGCAGTAAAAAGCAATTAATTTTATTGATTAGCTTCCAGCTATTCTTACTGTGTAGCTAATAATAGCTGTCATAATATCAAATACAGCACTCATACATGCTTACCAAGCTACCACGATAAGAAGGAAACAAACAGTCCTCCAAGCTTTTAAGACGTCTCTGAATAAGAAGTGATTGTGTAATGCTGAGAGTGCTCGCTTGTGTAACGCGGTTGTACAGTCATGTTAAAAACAGCACTGAAACACTTTAACTTCTGCTGCACTGTTATGGTAAAAGGCCTCATCTCCTGTCTTCCTCTCTCTCCTCTCTTTCTTTCTCTCTTCCTCGGCACTGTAACGCTGCTAGAGAGTCTGAGTCTGCCCTGGGACGAGTCAGTGATTATTATTCCCCGGGTACCTCTGGAAGAGAGTCAGAGCCACTGGTGGAACGACCAGAACCACGCAGCAAGGCAGTAGTGCGATTCGCACCGGACGTCAAATACTGACACTGACCAGCAATGGGGGGGTGGGATGGGGTTGGGGGGGCAAAAGGTATAGTTTGGCACAAAATGAAATTCACATTTGTCACTTACACCAGATATCCCTTTAAAAAGGTGCGATGGTAGTGCCATCATATTAGCATCGAAAAAAACAGCATTCATTTTTACCCTTTGTACATTGTTAGCATTGGGACCATTACTACCTTACTGCATTCCTACATTGGTACATTGTTAGCATTGGTATATTGTTACCATTGCTACATTGCTACTTTACTACATTGCTACATTGTTACCATTGATATATTATCATTGGTACATTGTTACCATTACTACATTACTACATTACTACATTGTGATATCGGTACATTGTTACCATTACTACCTTACTACATTTGTTCATTGTTACCATTGCTACATTGTTACCATTGGTACATTGTTACCATTTCTACATTGGTACATTGTTATCATTAGTACATTGCTACATTACTACATTACTACATTTTTACCACTGATACATTGTTATCATTGGTACATTGTTACCATTACTACATTGCTACATTGCTACATTGTTACCATTACTACATTGCTACATTGCTACATTGTTACCATTACTACATTGCTACAATGTGATATCGGTACATTGTTACTATTGGTACATTGTTACCATTACTAACTTACTACATTGTTACCATTACTACATTGGTACATTGTGACATTGGTACATTGCTACATTGCTACATTGGTGCATTGTCACCATTTGTGCACTGTTAACATTAGTACACTGGTACATTGTTAGGGAATCCTGTTATTTGGACACTATTATGATGGTAGTACCATTGCACTTTCTTGTGTAAGTGATATCCAATCAGCCAGGTCATGTTTGGTGTCTGAAGATGTTTGTTTTGTTTTTTCTCTGGAGTTATGAGGCTAATGTATCTAACAGCTATTAGAAGCTGTTCAATGTGGTGTGAACTGTTGACCTAAATCACCACACACCTGTTTAAAACTATGTCGAATATTTAGAACAATTTTAGGTTCAAGAACATTAGTTTGTACTTTTTGGTTATTGTCTGATCTTTCTGAGAAGTTTCATTTGCAACCTTTTGTCCAATCTGTCCAATCCCTGTGCCCCAGACATGTAACATTGAAAAGATGATTAAAATGAATACCCATGTACCATCCGTATCTGTACGTTTTCATACAGACTTAACAAATGCAGAGTGCGGACAGAAGGCTCTGTTTATATCCATATTTAACGTTGAGCATAAATGGGCCATTAACGGGGCTATGATTCAGTAACTCTAACCTTTAAATGATTCTAACTGTACAGGACCATGTAAGAACATAACTGTAAGCTTCCCTGAAGGGTCAAATCATTTAAAAGGTCACTAACCTTACATTTAATCTTTTAAAAGTTCAGAGAAAATGGGAATTTTAAACCCGTAAAGCCTGAACCACCGATTTCCAGAAAACTCTTTGAAACTGTTGTTTCTTTGACATTCTGACCAATTTTGGAAATTAAATAACACGTTACATATATGAGTTTTGTTTTCTAGCATATTTGATACATCCAGACTCTATTGCTCACAGCATGTTGTTTACACAAACAAAAACGCACAGAACACAAACTTTTTAACCCCTTATACGCTGACTTTCCTTTACTCAACCTTGTATGTATCCTCAGGTGCATGCAGTGCATGGAAAATCCACCAGGGGGCGAAAGACATGTATCCGATTTGATACATCAGGCTTTACTTAATTATTCAACTCATACACTGTTTAAAAAGACGGTTCTTCAAGGGATTAAGTAAACATAATGGTTATCTTTAGAACCATGAACACTTAAAGAACCCGTCACAAGATTAAAGGGTTCTTTGCATAGTGAAAACGCTCTTCAGATTGACAAAGAATGTGTTGTAGATGGTTCTACACTCTTAAAAATGATGGTTCCTTAAGGGTTCTGTAGGAAAGATAATGGTTCTATATAGAAGAAGCACTTGCATGCTTAAATTGTTCTATGCATCGTGAAAGTGTTCTTCAGATTGATGGAGAACCTTTTTGAAAATGGTTCTATATAGCAGAAAACCCTTACGATGTCAAGCTTGTAACAATAGCAGAACCCTTTTTGGTAGTATATAGAACCATTTACATCACATTCTTCATTGATCTGAAGAATGATATGGCCATGCAGATGGTTCTTTGAGTGTATGTGGTTCTAAAAAGAACCCCCCGTCTTTACTAAAGCACTATTTAAGAGTGTATACAGAAGTGTTTTGAAAATGGTTCTAAAGAGAAAAAGGGTTCCTCTGTTCTTTGATATTATAACAAACCATCTACAACACACATGGATCTGAAGAACATCAGACATCATGCGGAAGGTTCTTTGAGTGTTGAGTGGTTTTCTTTACTACAGAACCCTTGAAGAACCATGTTTTGAAGAGTGTATATGTAGGTACATGAGGCCTCACAGCTCCTCAGACACCTAACCTGAGCTGACTGCTGTAAGACTGTGAATCTGACTAAACTGTAGACGTGATCTATCAGTACTGTATGTATATATGTTGTATATGATCAATACGCTTCCCTGTGAGAGAACGTTCTAGAGATTATTTGTGCACAGACTGTTTTGCAGAGGTTAAATGGTGCTAAAACCTGAATTTCTCACATTACTGCTCCACTTATACTGACAACGTTAGAGACGCCATTCAAACCATGAAGTGCTTCCTTAAAGAACATCATTACTGTACAAAAGTCAAATGCAAATAAAAACGATTATAACAGCAAATCGTCTTCGAGTCGGACAGTCATTCATGTTCCAGTGAACATTATAACTGCAGTATGTGGGTTACAAAGACCCGCCAGCAAGCTGTGTGTGTGTGTGTGTGTGTCAGTGCTGACTCAGTATGCTGTATACAGTAAGTGTGTTACAGTAAACACTCTTGTATGTCCTAGTTTTGTCCTGTATGTGCAGTAAGTATGTAGTTAATATATCAGAATGCTGCAAAATATGATTCTGTATTTCTATCTTTGTGAGGACCAGAGGTCCCCCAACTGAATGACTGACCAGTGAAAGTGTAACCAGTGACCAGGGGAAGTAAAAACTAAAAGACTGACTGTATTTAGGCTTAAGTTTAGGCTTAGGTTTAGGCTTAGAATAAGTGTAAATGTTAGTATAATAATTGTTACGATTAGGTTTATATTAGGTTTAGACTTATTGTTAGTATTAATGTTAGTATAATTATTGTTAGGATTAAGGTTAGGTTTATGTTAGGCTTAGGTTTAAGGTTATAGTTAGTATTAATGTTTCTATAATTGTTATTAGGATTAAGGTTAGGTTTATGTTAGGTTTAGGTTTATATTAGGTCTAGGGCTAGGTTTAGGCTTAGAGTTAGTATAAATGTTAGTATAATTACTCTTAGGATTAGGTTTAGGTTTAGGTTAGGTTTAGGGTTATTTTAGGTTTATATTAGGTGTAGGGCTAGTTTTATATTAGGTTTAGGGCTAAGTTTAGGTTTAGAGTTAGTACAAATGTTAATATAATTATTATTAGGATTAAGGTTAGGTTTATGTTAGGTTTAGGGTTATTTTAGGTTTATATTAGGTGTATGGCTAGTTTTATATTAGGTTCAGGGCTAGGTTTAGGCTTAGAGTTAGTACAAATGTTAGTATAATTATTGTTAGGATTAAGGTTAGGTTTATGTTAGGCTTAGGTTTAAGGTTATAGTTAGTATTAATGTTTCTATAATTATTATTAGGATTATGGTTAGGTTTATGTTAGGTTTAGGGTTATTTTAGGTTTATATTAGGTTTAGGTTTAGGTTTATATTAGGTCTAGAGCTAAGTTTAGGCTTAGAGTTAGTACAAATGTTAATATAATTATTATTATTAGGATTAAGGTTAGGTTTATGTTAGGTTTAGGGTTATTTTAGGTTTATATTAGGTGTAGGGCTAGGTTTAGGCTTATAGTTAGTACAAATGTTAATATAATTATTCTTAGGATTAGGTTTAGGTTTATGTTAGGTTTAGGGTTATTTTAGGTTTATATTAGGTGTAGGGCTAGTTTTATATTAGGTTTAGGGCTAAGTTTAGGCTTAGAGTTAGTACAAATGTTAATATAATTATTATTAGGATTAAGGTTAGGTTTATGTTAGGTTTAGGGTTATTTTAGGTTTATATTAGGTGTAGGGCTAGGTTTAGGCTTAGAGTTAGTACAAATGTTAGTATAATCATTATTAGGATTAAGGTTAGGTTTATGTTAGGCTTAGGTTTAAGGTTATAGTTAGTATTAATGTTTCTATAATTATTATTAGGATTAAGGTTAGGTTTATGTTAGGTTTAGGGTTATTTTAGGCTTATATTAGGTTTAGGTTTAGGTTTATATTAGGTCTAGGGCTAGGTTTAGGCTTAGAGTTAGTATAAATGTTAGTGCAACTATTCTTAGTATTAGGTTTAGGTTTATGTTAGGTTTAGGGTTATTTTAGGTTTATATTAGGTGTAGGGCTAGTTTTATATTAGGTTTAGGGCTAAGTTTAGGCTTAGAGTTAGTACAAATGCTAGTATAATTATTTTTAGGATTAAGGTTAGGTTTATGTTAGGCTTAGGTTTAAGGTTAGAGTCAGTATTAATGTTAGTATAATTATTGTTAAGATTAAGGTTAGGTTTATGTTAGGCTTAGGTTTAAGGTTAGAGTCAGTATTAATGTTAGTATAATTATTGTTAGGATTAAGGTTAGGTTTATGTTAGGTTTAGGGTTATTTTAGGTTTATATTAGGTTTAGGTTTAGGTTTATATTAGGTCTAGGGCTAGTTTTAGGCTTAGAGTTAGTATAAATGTTAGTATAATTATTCTTAGGATTAGGTTTACGTTTATGTTAGGTTTAGGTTTAAGGTTAGAGTTAGTATTAATGTTAGTATAATTATTGATAGGATTAAGGTTAGGTTTAAGGTTAGTTAGTATTAATGTTAGTATAATTATTGTTAGGATTAAGGTTAGGTTTAAGGTTAGAGTTAGTATTAATGTTAGTATAATTATTGTTAGGATTAAGGTTAGGTTTAAGGTTAGAGTTAGTATTAATGTTAGTATAATTATTGATAGGATTAAGATTATGTTTATGTTAGGCTTAGGTTTGAGGTTAGAGTTTTAATGTTAGTATAATTCCACTATGTACTGTTCAGTTTAGACTCTAAAGGCTTAAACCATAGAAATAAACTAATAATTGTTATTTATTATTAATTATTAGCGACCAGTTGTTTATTTATTTTGACAAACGGCTGTTATTGTTTGACTGATAGGCAGGTCTAGCTTTATCAAAGTCACTGAGGGTTGAGGTTCGGGTCCTATTTCAGAGTGTAAGAGAGAAATCTTCTGAATTAATAATGAGCTGAAGGTGGTCTGGAAGCCCACCAAGATCACTGAACCCTCATAAATACAGTCTGTCCTGATTCTGTCAGTAAATCAGTATAAAACACTCACACGCAGGCAGTCGACTTCCTAATAATACCCTTAGAGAAATGTGCAGATATGTCTACATTAACACAGTGTATTCACTCAGTCTGTCAATCAGAGACACGCAGGGCTGATGTAAATGTACGACTTTGATAAGTACATGAGAAATGTCACCACTTATGACAAAAGCATCAGATATATGAGCTGTGGATGTTAAAACACTCCATCCACTAATACTAAAGATAAAATGTCTCGCAGGACTTTTATTTTATATTCAGACAGTAATTCATTATTCATGTATTACTGCACATATAAAAGTCAGGCTGGACTAAGTGTACATACAGTAAACAGGATGTGCAAGGAGGAGGGAGGGCAAGGTGTCAACATCTCTCCTGCAGGACTGCTGCTTTTCGTCTTCAGTTCATCCAACGACTGCTCAATGGTCCTAAGAACCTGCTGTGGAGAGCAGCGGCCTGCAGAACCCTGCACAGCACACTGCAGGAGGACTTGGACTGAACAGAACTTTGGTTTTAATGAACACAAAAGCTCTTTCTTTCTGTCACACACTTTCTGTTTCTCTCTCTCTCTCTCTGTCTCTCTCTCTCTCTCTTTCTGTTTGTCTCTCTCTCTGTCTCTCTCTCTCTCTGTTTGTCACTCTCTCTCTTTCTGTTTGTCTCTCTCTCTCTCTGTGTGTGTCTCTCTCTCTGTCTCTCTCTCTCTCTGTGTGTGTCTCTCTCTCTGTCTCTCTCTCTCTCTGTCTCTGTTTGTCACTCTCTCTCTCTCTGTCTCTCTCTCTCTCTCTGTGTGTGTCTCTCTCTCTGTCACTCTCTCT
>BRDA01010793.1:9954-22434 GCA_036984385.1 Crenuchus spilurus
TGTGAACTGCTCTTTGTCTGGCCTGTCACCTAGGACCTGTTTGCCATGGGAGACCCTACCAGGGGCATAATGCCCCAGACAACATAGCCCCAAGGATCGTTCAAGCATGCAAACCCCTCCACCACTATAAGGTGGCAGTTCAAGGAGGGGCCTTGTTGAACATGGCCAACAATATCTCGGTGGTGGAGAGATTTAGCCTCTCTCACAGCTGATGGTGTGCCACAACAAGACCTCATACATGGTTATTGGCCACATTATCTGAGGCAATAGCCCAAACTGGAGACACCATAGCTTGATTGTATCTTGGTGTAGTTGTTCCAGTTGCATGGTGTCTTTGAGATCTGTGCTGTACCACTGCCCAAGGCTTTTGATGGGCTTTTCTAAGATTGTTGAACATGGCCAACAATATCTCGGTGGTGGAGAGCAGATTTAGCCTCTCTCACAGCTGCTGCTGGAGTCCACTTCCTTCCCATTACCAGCGTAGGAGCTACTGCTCTCACATCCGGGTTCTGTGAATCTGTGAGGATCATGTCCAGCCTCACCTTGCCGCATTTAAATTCCTCCACCAAGCTTGAGATTGGCAGTGAGAGCACTTTATTTCCATAGAGTGCAATGCTGCTCAGGCATCTTGGTAGTCCAAGCCATTTTCTCACATGAGAATTCACCATCCTTTCCAGTCAGCTGCTGTGCCACAGCAAGACCTCATACATGGTTATTGGCCACATTATCCGAGGCAATAGCCCAAACTGGAGACACCATAGCTTGATTGTATCTTGGTGTAGTTGTTCCAGTTGCATGGTGTCTTTGAGATCTGTGCTGTACCACTGCCCAAGGCTTTTGATGGGCTTTTCTAAGATTGTTGGAATTAGCTTATCATTTATGTAAAACCGCTCATCTGTCAGTTGGCCTTTGACAATGGAAATGCTTTGAGATTTGGCAGGGTTGAACTCCATTCGTGCCCATTTGTTGTTCTCCTGTAGTTTTTGGAGCAGCCGTCTGGTGCATGGCTTCGTTGTTGTGATGGTTATCATGTCATTCATGTAGGCTCTGATTGGTGGAAGACGAAGTCCCTTCTTTGACCTTTCACTTCCCACCACCCATCATGATGCACACATGATGAGCTCCATTGCCATGTTCCTGGGCACTTGGAAAAAATTTAAGGCTGCCCACAGGATCTCGTGTGGAACTGATCTGAAGGTATTGGCAAGATCTAAGAACACTACATGCAAGTTCCCTCTTTCTTTCTTGGCAGATGAATGCCAGATGATGCCAGATGATATGATCATGCTCTAAACATCTGGAAAAGCCACGTATTCCTGCCTTCTGCACTGATGTATGTATCAATGAAGTTGTTTCTTTGCAGGAATATGGAGAGTCTTTGGGCCAGTACACTAAAGTTGTTCCCTTCTACATTTAGGAGGTTGATCTGGTGAAATTGGTTAATGGACACAGAGTTCTCCTCTTTAGGGATCATAATTCCTTCTGCCCTTCGCCATGCCTTAGGTATAGACCCTTTCTGCCATGCCACCTTCATCAGCTTCCATAGGTATCTAAGGACTCCTGGAGTGTTCTTATAGAGCCTGTACTGAATACTGTTGGGCCTGGGGGCTGATGCTTACCTTTTTTGCTTCACTGTCCTCACCATCTCACTCCATGTTGGGGGATCTTGTGTCCATAGAGTGCTCAGGTGAGTGGATTGGTGGCATGTCACTTGGGATGGTGACAGGCTCATGTTTCTGGTCATCAGAATCAGAATAATTTTATTGTCATTGTGCAAGTACAAGTACAACGAGATGAAGTCATCAGAGTAAGTCTGCCTCAGAAATTCCTCCAGATCATGTAAAGGTACTCTGAGGTTCCTGCTCTTCTTTCTGTCAAACAGGCATTTGACAAAGCCATAAGGGTCACTATAGAAGCAGGTTCTTGTTCGCTCCTTCCTCCTATTTTGCCGCCTGAGGTGTTCTGCCCTATGTAGCTTTTATAGCTTTATTTCAGCCTGCAGAACATTGTGACCTTCCCTTTCTTCCTATGTGGCCTTCTTCCACTGTTTTCTCAGGTGTCACCTTTCCCTTACTAGCCTGTCAATTTCCTGTTGCCTTCAAGTCTTGGGTTTTGCAGAAGGAGCTTTTTCTGTCTGCTGCAACTTCTTCACTTCAAATCTTTCGCTGCCATAACTGTAAATTATAGCTCCCATTGTTTCCAGTTTCTTCTCAAAACATCCTTTATTGTAGAGGTCTGCGCGGGACTGAATTTTTTAGTCCCGCTCCCGCCATAAAATCGTCATATTTGGTCCCGCTCCCGCCCGCCACATAAGCATGTCTGCCCGCTCCCGCCCGCAGTACTCACGAGGGGGCGGAACGTTCTTGACAGTTGACCATATACATACATAACACACTCTAAGCTGCTGCTGAGATCAGTGTTACTGCACATCTCACAGATGGTAAGTTACTCACATAAGCAAATTAACCACATCTACCAACACAGGATGATGACTACATTAATAAAACACTAAGCCAGCACAACACAACTGCATAAAATAACCGATATGAACAATTTATAACTGTTTTAACACCGTTTCAACCCGCAAGTGCTTCTGGGTAATGACGTCACCATCGACATGGCCAATCAAATCTAATATTTAAAATGATGGCCTAATGAATAATTATTAGTGCAGAGAGAGCCCGTCTCTCTCTCTCTCACTCTTTGTGTGTGTGAGAGAGAGAAAGCACGCGCGCCTTTGTATGTTTGTGTGAGAGAGAGAGAGAGAGAGAGAGAGAGAGAAAGCGTGCGCATGTTTGTTTGTGTGTGGGCAGGGAGAGACTGAACGTCTGTTCACGTGACGCTCCGCCAGTGTTTTGACTTCCTTACTAACTGATTAGCTGCATGATTATCATCATTTTCTAGACTATTTATTCATTTGCGGGATTTTTCGTCATTTACGTCTCGTCCCGCTCCCGCGACGACTAGACTAACTGACCGACCGCTCCCACAAGAGACGATTAATTGTGGTCCCACGCCACAAGGCATTGTAATGGGTCCCGAGGGTCCCGCGGTAATGCAGACCTCTACTTTATTGTCCTTCTAGCAAATGGACAAGGTCTGTGTCAATAGCGACCCACTCTGTCTTCTGGCTGGACTTGGGCCACAGGATTTGAGGCTTCCTTCCTTCCATCCTCTTCTCAGCTACTGGTTGTGGCTGGCTAGTCTCTGAACTGGAGTCTTCTAAGGAATCAGTGCCAAACTGCGCTTCGTCTGGGTTGCAGAGGAGTGTGGGGGTTTTCCTGTCACTGGGCTTTACTCAACTGATTTGACCTACTCTGTAAGAAGTATTGGTCAATGTGAGGCCCTTGTTGAGCTCAATAAGGCACTTCTTCCTTCCTTGAAGAACCTTCTCTGTTGTTATTTTTGACCAGCACTTCTGCAGCTTCTCTTCAGTTGTGGTGCTGGTTGTTTGAATTGTGGTCCATTCCTTTCCTTGGTCTGTTACTATGTAATCTGTCTGTGAGTTATCTTTTGACCTTGCTCTCGCAGACTCAGAGGGACCCAAGACCACTGTTTAGTGTTGGTTCCTGCCAGCATGAGTTGCTAGCCCATACCAGCCCCATTGGTGTCTTTTCCCACCTGTCAGCAGTCTTTCCATACCATCACCTGGTCTTTCCCTGGTTGTCAGCTGCTCTTCCACAGCAGTCACTGGCTTCATCCAGTTATTCAATGTTTCTTTGTAGGACTGGATGTTACATTCCTGGATGTTTCTGCACCACAATTCTGAGTCAACTGCCAGGTAGTGAATTCACCATAAAGACACATCATCAGTTGTAGTAGCTAGTAATGAAGAAAATAGTTTGGCAGATTAGTGGCCATGTTGCTACCACTAATGCAGCGACAACTTGGGCTGAAGCCTGAAGAAGACACTTCACCCAGTACCATTCTTATGGTGATTAAAAGTCTGGATTCTTCTATGAACATCTGGAGGGCAGATTGCGAAGGCAAAATATAAGAATAACAGGTAATAACAGAGAACATTGAGAAAGGAAATCCAACGTGTTTTGTCTCTGAGCTGTTAAGACTTATCAGAATCCTTTATTAATCCCACTATGTGGAAATTTGCAAGACGGCAGCCAAACTCAGCAGTGCCAGGTCATGAGGAGGGAAGGGTAGTGTAGGAAGAGGAGAAAAACCGTGAGACATGAAACGTAAAACGTAAACATGAAACATGTAAAAAAAACTTCTCATGCACAAGCATTCTTAGAGTCAGTGGTGTAACCTTGGATGGCGGTTGGAATCAGGAGAGGGAGAGGGAGGGGGGGAAAAGTCTCCATGACAACCACCCTAGTGGAGGTTTTGAATACCACAGCATGGTCAGCCAAAACAAAAACAGACATAATTAAGTGGTTCAGCGCCAGATCGCTGAGTTTCATGACTAGCCTGGAGGGAGCAATTGTGTTAATACCGAACTGTAGTCAACAAACAGCAGACGTGCATAGTTCCCTTTACCAATGTCCAGATGTGTGAGGATGGTGTGGAGGATGTGCGTAATGGCATCTTCAGATAGGTGAACTGAAGTGGGTCCAATGTTGAGGGCAGAGGTGAGTCTTTCTTTTGAAGTCTTTCATGAGCTTTTCAAAGCACTTCATTACCACAGAAGTGAGAGCCACTGGACGGTAGCCATTTAGGCAGCCTGAGTTGGTCTTCTTGGGAACAGGGATTATTGTAGATTTTTTAAGGCATCTTGGGATGACGGAATGGGCCAGGGATAAGTTGAAGATGGTAGTAAATACTGGGGCTAACTCTTCAACACATGATTTTAGCACCCTCCCAGGGATGCTATCAGAATCAGCTGTCTTCCTGCAGTTTACCCTTTTTTCTAACTTTCCTCATGTCCAGCTATGAGATGGTGTGTGGGCGGTCAGGTAGCACACCGCTGTAGTGCTAGCACTAGGGAGCAGCGCTACTGCCTGAATATAAAAAGCGGCCGAAAACAGGGGTACAGAACAAAAGCTGAGACTGTACCATACTAGCAAGCTCATGGGCTGGCACGGTGGCTTAGTGGTTAGCCCGTTTGCCTCTCAGCGCTGAGGTCTTGGGTTAAGTTCACATCTAAGCGGAGTTTCCATGTTCTCTCAAAACAGACAATTCAGACATTCACAAGACCATTATTTTTCCATGAAATTATGGAGCAGGCAAGTGTTTGGTTGAGAGTCAAAAGGGTAATGAACTATTTCTTTTTTGCATGTTCCATTATGAGGACATTAGATTTTCAGGGTTAAATACTGTCTACTTTTACAGTATGTTTCAAACAGTATTTGTCCTATTTTGGTGAGAGCTGTATCATGGTGTTTGTTAGTAATATTAGCTTCACAGCTCCAGATATTATAGCAAATATTTTTATCACATGCACAAACAGACTGACTTCAAGCTGCAGTTCAAACTCATTTGCTCAGCATTGACCTCTCTCTGTGTGTGTGTGTGTGTGTGTGTGTCTTGCTCTCTCTCTCTGTCACACACAGACATTTAACTTTGACATCCGTCAACTGAACTGGCCAGAGTACATAGAGAATTACTGCATCGGCACAAAGAAGTATGTCCTGAATGAGGACATGTCTGACATCCCTGCTGCCCGACAACACTTGCGCAAGTAAGTCTGAAAGCATACTGTTTTCTCCTAGGTCCATATTGTCCATATACAGAAACAGCAGAACAGCCTGTTTGATTTCATTGTTTTTATGTCAAATATTCACTCATTCAGTCTACAAACCGGATTCCAAAAAAGTTGGGACACTAAACAAATTGTGAATAAAAACTGAATGCAATGACATGGAGATGCCAACATCTAATATTTTATTCAGAATAGAACACAAATCACAGATCAAAAGTTTAAACTGAGAGAATGTATCAATTTAAGGGAAAAATATGTTGATTAAAAATTTCATGGCGTCAACAAATCCCAAAAAAGTTGGGACAAGGCCATTTTTACCAGTGTGTGGCATCCCCCCTTCTTCTTACAACACTCAATAGATGTCTGGGGACAGAGGAGACCAGTTTCTCAAGTTTAGAAATAGGAATCTGGTTTGTAGAATTTTGTTCCACCAATACAGCATACAGCAGTTTCGCTCCAAATATTCATCTTATAGCAGTTTATTCCTGTCCATTCAGCTTAGCTCCACCCATACAGCCTACAACAATTTATCCGTGCTTATTCAGCCTAGAGCAGTTCAGCTCCACCTATTCAGCCTACAGCAATTACACCTTGCCCATTCGGTTTTCAGCAGTTTAGCTCCTCCCATTAAACCTACAGCAGTTTAGCACCAGTCTTCAATAGGTGGACTCCACAAATTCAGCCTACAGCACTTTAGCCCTGTCTATACGTGTTTAAGGTGGTAGTAATTTCAGACTTCCATACACCTGCAAATTCAGCTGCTACATACACACTATGGCCTTTGGCACCCAAATACAGTCACTTCTTTTCGCCACCTCTTCTCAATTTATGAATCCCTTGACACACCCCACAGGTATTTATAGCCCCATCATTCTTGTGCAGCACCATCTGTAGGAGCCGGAAATTACTACCACCTTAAACAAGCTATGATGTCACAATATGACACATTTTTGTCTGGGATCTTAGGCTGGAAAAAGATTTGTGTAAAAAATAAATTGCAACAAAATAGATTTCTTTGCTGTCTTGTCTCTCAGGTTGAGGAACATTCGCTACACCTTTAACACCCTCCTGCTGGTTTTCATTTGGCGTGTTTTCATCGCTCGCTCTCAGATGGCTCGGAATATTTGGTATTTTGTTGTGAGTTTGTGCTTCAAGTTCCTGTCTTATTTCAGAGCCTCCAGCACACTGACCAACTGACCACTGATCAGCCGTGAAACCTGCAGCCACACGCACAGAGCTCTTGCTAATCTCAACGTCCACTTATCAGTGCACATCCTAAAAACCCAGCAGTGATGCTTTTCCATTTTTAGAGCTTTCTCCTCTTTTTTTAATAGTGTCCTTTCAAATAAATACAGCTTTATATACAACACTCCCAATTTTACAGGTTTTCATGGGTGATTATTTTTGTCGGATTTGTCCACAAGGCCTTGATTACAGTGACAATTATTTTAGACTACTTGAATCATGAAAGTGTTCTGTTTAAATATTTAAAGCTGACTTACCTGAATCTCTGAACCTGTTAATAGTTACCATTTAGAATTCTTTGCTTGTCATGATTGTTCAAATTTGTGTGTGATTGTGGGTTTCTTACATCCTTTGATTTACACAGCTCTGGTGTTAAATATCCCCAAGTTTGTGTTTGGCTCGCTTTTGTAGGTCTGCTTGTGTTTTGCTGCAGAGGGTTCCACCCTTTATTTTCAGATAAACTTTTTTTCTGGTCAAATTTATGCATAAATAAAATATACAAAATACAGTAATTCCATACCAAAGCATTAGTTTTTTTGCTCATTCATTTTACTAGTTTTCAGCTACTGACCATTGAGGATGCACAATTCTGAATTTAATGGGAAATTTATTTATTTTTTTTTACATCAGGTAGTAACTATTGGATGTAATTTAGTACATAGTATAACTTACTGTAAGCTTGACAAAGGAACAAAAATACATCAACAGGTAATGATCTAGAATTAGTTTGTGACCAATGTAGTTCACAGTAAGAAATTTAAATCCAAATTTCTTATAGGCAAATCTGTTCACTAGGCGTTCATCTTTTTAACACAGGCAGTAATTTCCACTTGTATAATACCAGACTCCTCTCTCTAAATGGCAAGGGACCAAAATGCTCCAAACTGAAGGACAAATTCTTTAAGAAACATCTGAAATTACAGATAAAAACCTCATAAGTTGTAGCATTTGGGTCAGTAAAAGGGCTTGTTATAATCAATAGAGATGTTTATGTCCACTTCCAGTGTTGTGGCAGGCAATGTTTCCTTTTTGATGGATGACCTGTCTCTATTAAGGGATAGTAAGGGATAACAACCTTAGATATATGCCATTATACCAAAATTATATATGAGGAGAAGGCAAAGTGCCTCAAATTAGTGGAATTTCCTCTGCCAAGTAATTGAATTTGATATAATATAAAAACCTGAAATCTTTAGATTAAAAAAAAAAAAGTCTTCTGAAGACTCATCTTCTGAAGACACTGAAGTGCTATTTGCAATTGCAAGATGCAAGAGAAGCACCTTCATTTAGTTTAAATGTATAATTTTGGACAAAAAATTTAGCTAAAGTAAATGGAGGTCTATGGAAGCTTGATCACTTAATGCATTTTACTTTCTTATCTGAAATAATGGGTGGATACTACTTAGAGTAGATTGCTGTATCTGTTTGTCCAACAGACACCGTTCTAGTTTTTTTTTTACCTGTTATTTTTAAAAATTGTACATTTAAAGGCATTGTCTGTGTCAAAACTAGTTTCAGCTTATAAAATCCTGTGTGTGTGTGTGTGTATACAGACCCATTAAAAAATAGAATATTATGGAAAAGTTTATTAATTTCCATAATTCCATTCAAAAAATTTAACTTTCACAGATTATAGATTCAGGGCCCACAATTTAAATGATTTCAAGTATTTATTTTCACATAATTTGGGCTTCCAGCTCATAAAACCCACAAAAACAGGATTTCAAAAAATTAGAATACTGTTAAGAAATCAGCCCAAATTTTGCAGGGCACAAATGTTTTAAACTGAGTGTGGCACACTAATCATCTACTAAACTCAAAGCACCTGCACAGGTTTCCCCAGGTGTCATTAAATTGCTTCAGTTGTCTCAGTTCAGTTCAATATGGCGAAGACTGCAGACATAACAGCTGGCCAGAAGACCATCATTGATACCCTCCATAGGATGGGGAAGCCACAAAAGTTCATAGCTAAGGAGGCTGGCTGTTCACAGAGTGCTGTGTCCAAGCATATCAATGGAAAGTTTAGTGGAAGGACAAAATGTGCCAGGAGAAGATGCACCAGCAAAAGAGCCACTTCTGAACCTGAGCCAACATAGGAAGTGTCTCAACTGGGCCAAGGAGAAGAAGGGCTGGACTGTTGGCCAGTGGTCCAAGATCCTCTTTTCTGATTAAAGTAAAGTGTGCCTTTCATTCGGGAATCAAGGTCCAAGGGTTTGGAGGAAGATGGGTGAGGAACAGAACCTACACTGCTTGAGGTCCAGTGTGAAATATCCACAGTCAGTCATGATTTGAGGTGCAATGACTGGTGCAGGTGTTGGTAAACTCTTATTTCTTAAATGCAAGGTTACCGCAACAGTCTACCAGAATGTTTTAGAGGACTTCATGATTCCTTCTGCTGAGGATATGTATGGAGATGCAGATTTCATCTTCCAACAGGACCTGGCCCCTGCCCATGCCACCAGAAGCACCAAAGCCTGGTTTGATACCCATGCCGTCACAGTGCTTGACTCGCCGGACCTAAACCCCATTGAGACTCTATGGGGTATTCTCAAGAGGAAAATGAGGGCCACCAGACCCAACAACAAAGAAGAGTTGACAGCAAGCATCAAGGATTTCTGGGGTTCCATAACTCCCAGGTAATGCCACAGGCTGATTGCCTCAATGCCACGTCGCATTTCTTTTTTTTCTGCAAAAACTGAGAAGTTGTTTGGGCTGATTTCTCCATAGTATTCAAATTTTTTGAAATCCTGTTTTCGTGGGTTTTTTGAGCTGGAAGCCCAAATGATGTGAAAATAAATAAATACTTGATATCATTTAAATTGTTAAATTAAACTTTTTAAATGGAATTATGGAAATCAACTTTTCCATGGTATTCTATTTTTTTGGAGTCGGTCTGTATGTGTGTATATATATATATAAATTGTATGTCAATGTCTGTGTCCATTGTAACAGAGTGCAACACCATGGGTTATGTCTGATGTACCACCTATGTATATACACAACATACACACAAAACACCATATCTGAAAAGTTGGGACAGTATAGAAAGTGCAAATACAATGAAGAAAATGTTTTGTCTGGTCAACTGCTGCATTTCAGGCCTTCAACACATTTAAAGATTTTGGGAAAGTGAAGCATTTGAGCACATCCACAGTACTGGGAAACAGTTCTGGGACGTGAAACTTCAAAATTAAACTTGTGTGAATGTGTGAATATGTCAAAGTATTAGAGACTCCGAAATCACATCTCTCCTATTGTTTTACTATTTTTTTTTTTTTGAAAATTGGTCAAGAATCAAGTAAGTGCTTTAGATTCTGTTGGTTACATGGTTTCCATTGAGCATAAACTTGCTGATTTATTAAAAACATTACAGTTTTATCAATAATAATAATAATAATAAATTTTATTTGTAATGCACTTTACATTTCAAGGAAATCTCAAAGTACTAAAACCTCACACAAATCTATGTATGACACAAGTCTACTTTGGGCATAGACCTCATTCCTGATGGTCCAACGTACAATATTTGATATGCCTGTTAAATGGAAAACGTAACTTACTCAATTCAACAACAAATATATACAATGATTTAGAAAACAAAAAAACTTGTAACATGACAGATGATAAAATATGTTCATTTAATGCAATTTATACCATCTATTATATCCACTAAATAGAATTTATAATAAATTGCATAAGTTACATGGAAACCATAATAATACATTTCATAGTACTGTGGATATGCTCATTTCCAACTTTATAATGTTGCCACTTCTTATCACAAAATACATTTTGGCACAGAATATACAAGTGTTTCAGGTATTATTTTGTCACAGTCTTCCTGCACCATGTCTTAAGGTGTGCAACAGTAGGTCATGGACATCTCTGGAAAAGATGTGGTCTTGAAGGCAGAATATGTTGCGTTCTCTGTGTACTTTTTGAGAGTGTAAATGACCTTTGCGAGCCTGGAATTTGGACTTGTGTGACCACAGTACACATTTCCACTGCACGATTGTCCATCCCAGATGCTGATTCAGATTTGGAACCCAGTAAAGTTGCTTCTGGACTTGGTTAACGTAAGGCTTCTTTTTTACACTGTAAAGTTTTAAGTGAATGTAACTCAGTATTGAAGTGCTTGACAAAGGTTTACCAAAGCAATCTTTTGCCCAAGTCAACTATTGATGAATGACTGTTCTTGATGCAGTGCCATCTGAGGGATCAGAGATCACGGGTGTTTAATTAGGCTTGTGCTCTTGCCTTTTATGAACTGAAATTCCTATATATTCCTTGATTCATTTATTGATATTTTGCAATGCAAATGGAAATAATATGCCAATATAATTTCAATCCTTTGACATCATTTGTTTGAAACAATTTTTTTATCTGAAATATGAAATAGTTTATATTGGGTTAATAGAGTCTGCAATGAAATAAAAGTGAAAGTAAATGTAAGAACCTTATTTATTTATTTATTTTATTTTTAATTTTTGCATTTTCCATACTGTCCCAAATATCTCAGATTTAGGGTTGTACATACTGTTGAAGATTACATAAATACCAAAAATGTACAAATGTATATTTGTTGAGGGCTTGTGTGAATAGGTGGTGGGAAGAATAGCTACTGAAGACGAAGGGCTCTATTTCTCTTATTTTGAGGGGTATCAGGGAAATGTACTGAGTCTGGGTTTAAATGTTTCCTTTTTCCTTTTTTGTTTCTTTTGATTGAAATAGACCAGTTCTATGGACATAAATGTACTCTGCCTTTAAAAAAAGCATTTTCAACATAGAGTGGCCTGTGTTCAATAGAGAGATGTATTTTCTTTTTTTAAAAAACATGGTTTTCCAAAACTTTTATTGGCCAATTTAAGTTTGCATGAAAATCTCAAGGACCCGATATTAACTGCCCCCTTTTAAAAACAAAACTAGAAACTTTTAGCATTTTACTGCCCAAAGACTGTCCATATTTTGACGACTATGGTTAACATTCCGAATCTACAGCCAAGATGACCTGTGGTCAATTCAAAGCAAGTTGGAAAACTATTGAAATCAGTCACTGTTGCTTCCTTTTGATCATGGGGCAAGGTTTAATTCTTCCTACTGTCTTTAGTTCACTTACAGTTTTAAAGTTCTCTTAAAACTCCAGAAATGTAATATACTCATGAAATAATGGCATGTTGGAATGTACTTTACATCTTCTGTTGAAGCTACTTGCATGATTTTAAGCTTGATTTGTTGCTTGTCAGTTTTACTCACATTGCACAATTCATGTTATCCCAAAAATACTGACGACTTTGAAAACTTTTCATAAAATTATGCACTTAGCAACAGAAATGTTTTTTCCCCTCAATGGCCTGTTTACACTTGGTTTAACACTGCTCCCTGGTGGTGAATTGCCAAAAATGCAGTTTTAGATTTTTGATGAGAAAGTGTTTACTGTTGTAACATATTTAAAGTGTTCATTCATATAATTAATAAAAGAGCATAAAGATATTTATGCACAGGTATTATTCTACAGCAGAGCTTTTAAATACAAACTTATGAACTGGTGGTCTTTATTTATATGTTTATATATATATATA
>BRDA01010795.1:0-10795 GCA_036984385.1 Crenuchus spilurus
TTCCAACACAGAATTTAGGATATAAAAGCTCTAATCAATCACAATTTAGAGTAAGGACATGACAGTTTCACAGTTGTCTCAACTGGATTGGACACAGCAGAATTCGCCGGAGCTCAGTGTTACTGCTGGACTGACAATTGTCCACCAACCAGCCAATACCATTCAGAATAAGATGTCCACAAACTGTTTGTAATTGTAGCTACAAAGTGCACCTAAGTAATATGGACGATCAGTCCTGATAGTGACCCTCAGGTAATGCCACAAGCTCATCATTGCATCAGTCACTGTTTGTCCAGTGTTCTTGAAGATGCTGTCCCACACGAACAAAAAAAGTGAACTACAAAGCCATATAGAGTTACGGTATCGTGCCAGTGCACCCTTGGCAGTCCTCGCACGCTTTAATCTAAAAGAACCGATGATTTAAGAGTGTGTGTAGACAGAAACGCTTGTGTCAGCAAACGTTTTGGGTCACTCTAATCTCATCCATATGAAACTCCAGAGAGATGAAAGCTCCACGATGGCTTTCTTTTGTTGCGTAAGATCATCCATATTTCAAGCACTCTCAAATTAGAATAATAAAGCAATGCTGGAAAGAATTTACATTTTAAATCAGCTCAGGTGTCCAGAGTAAGCCAAAGCAATTAGAGTAAGAAGCAGTGATCACCGAGCCATCTCGGTTCCAGCCAGGAGATCCAGGCTTATCAGGGGATCATTTCACCAAAAGTCCTCCTGAACTCAAATGTAGCTAAAGTCAAAAGATTATTGTATTAGTACTGATGCTTCCTTCATTAGGTTTACATTGAAGCTGCAAGGCTAATGTAGCTAACAAGCACTGGTACTCCACCAATTAGCATGGAGCTAACTCTCCAAACATGTGTCAGGCTGTGTAAAGTCAGTCTGTTCACTTTGCAGTTATGTCTAGGCCAGACTCCTGTCTCTTTCAGAGACCCATATGTCTGAAACTGTATGTCGTCAGCAAGTCCATGAGGCAGGCTAACAGTTTTGGCTCTCACAATGCCAAAGTGGGATAGCTTAAGACATATCAACTCTATGATGCTGTGATAGACTTAGAAGCTAATTTCTGCAACAGCCTAGCAAAGACACAACAGCCACCTAGCAACCACTTACGGGGCAGCCATGGCCTAGTGATAAGGGTCTGGTCTTGTGACCAGAAGGTCGCCGGTTCAATCCCCAGACAAGACTGAAGTGCCCTTGAGCATCTAACCCCTAACTGCTCCCCGGGTGCCAGTGGGTAAGGGCTGCCCACCGCTTCAGGCACAAATTCTCACAGCGTGTTCACTAGTGTGTGTGTGTTTCACTGCACACAACTTTCCATTGTGTGAAAATTACATTGGCAAATTGGTTCATCTTAATCTTAGCAACAGTCAAGCAACAATGCCATGTAGCAATAGCTTAGCAATCACTTAAAAACCATGTAGCAACAGCTTCCCAAGCACTTAGTAGGCACATAAGCAACTACAGTGTGCAACAGCCTAGCAACTGATTAACAACCACTGACCAGCCACCTAACAACTACGTAGCAACCGTATAGTAACAGGTAAGCAAACACATAGCAACTGTTTAGCAACCACAAAGCAATAGCCCAGTAACTGCTTAGCAACCAGCAAAGAACTGCATAGCAACCACTTAGCAAACAGTTGCACCTTACTGACCACACAACTACCTAGTGACTGCCTGGAAGTGGGAACCACTTTAGCTGCATAACTATTCTGCATTTCCTGCATTCTGCAAATATGTTTGTAGTTATGATTATTAAGAGTCATCATGTCAATTCTGACTCCTAGTGACCATATCAATGGTGGTTTTCCAGAACATCGCGTCTTCTGTTTGGGCTCGCTCATGATTTGTCTGATTGTATCCATCCATCTTGATGTTTGTCCTCTTCAGCTCTTCCAGCAAAACTGTTCTCTCAAGTGAATTGGTTCTTCTCCTAATGTGTCCAAAAAAGAGATCTTCACATAAATACACGTCAAGCTTTATTCAGTAGGAGTGCAAACATCACATCAGGCACTTTAAAGTCGAGCAGATAACTGTAACTGACACACTGACCTACTTCAGCATTACAGCAGCTCAGAAGACTTTCAGTAACAGGTGGAGCTGCTCTTTATACGGTGGATGATTTGATCTCTAAATATAAACTCTGCTCTAAGAGTCTGATCTGCATCCCAACTGTGTCTCCGGAGAATGACATCATCACAACAGTGGCTCCTGAAAATGATATAATCACAACACTGGCTCCTAAGAACGACATCATCAAATACACTAACCTCATCTCAGCATCCTCATAAGTGTCCTCTGATAATGACATCATCATAACAGGCTCCTGATAATGACATCAGAACAGTGTCCCCTGACAACGACATAATCACAACAGCAGCTCCTGATAGTGACATCATGAAATATAATAACTTCATCTCAGCATCATCACAACAGTGTCCCCTGATAATGACATCATCACAACAGCGGCTCCTGATAGTGACATCAGAACTGTCTCCCCTGATAATGACATCATCACAACAGTGGCTCTTGACAACGACATAATCACAACAGCGGCTCCTGATAGTGACATCATGAAATATAATAACTTCATCTCAGCATCATCACAACACTGTCCCCTGATAATGACATCATCTCAACACTGTCCTGATAATGACATCACATAAAGTAAAGATATAAGCATCATTGTGTGTCCCCTGATGACATCCTCCCCACAATGGCTCCCTGATAATGACTTCAAATAAAATAAGATTAGTTGTTGACTGATAATGATCATCTTAGCGGTGTAACAATAATAATTTGTGAAATAATCACAGCTGACATCAGAACTACAGAACCAGAGAGAAATCAGCTGTGCTGGTTGTGTGCAGGTTGTTTTATCTGACCTGGGTGGTGTTATTTCTGGTGGTGGTGTTATTTTAATCCAGGGGTCTCAGAGGTCAGTCCTGGAGGGTCTGTTCAAACATGCCTCCAAATCTGCTAATTAACTGCAGAGTTAAATCAAAATCCTCACAGGCAGGTCTGGCCAAGCCTTCACGGCCATGTCTGCTTTTAATCCTGCCAGACGAGGAGACTTACATACAGGAAACGACCCAGGAGGCATGACGTTATTACAACACGGTCTTGTGGTGTTGATACAACATTGTGTTGAGGTTCTGTGCCTGATGGGTAAAAGTCACAGAAATGCTTTAGAAATTGAAATCTTTGGGTAATTTGGTTAAAATCATATAAACTGTACACATAATGTTGACAAAATGACTTTGTTCAGTCTTTTCTGGATGCTACACATGTTCATAGCTCTACAACAAAAACAAGGGGGCGTGGCTTTTCCACCAGCAAGCTGATTGACTCATTTTGGTCAGGACATCAGACACCATGATGAGTGTTATGAGCGTTCTTGTGACCACTCTGTCTCAGTGTGTATCAGGCTTTCAGGTCCATTTTCTCTACTTTAATGTGTGTCAGAGGTGTTACTCAATCAGCAGTGAGGTGTATCTAAACCCCAACCTATTAAGAAGGAAGCACACAATGAATTCTAATAAGTCTGACTGAAAATCACCAAGACCCTTGAAGATGCTATATTTTATTTTTATTTTATATCTTTTTTTTACCCAAATTTCTCCCCAATCTGTTTGGTAGCCAATTGACCCGCCCATTTGTTGATGCTTCTCATCACTTGTAATGTCCCTGACTCTAGGAGTGTGCAGACTCACACAGGCCTCCTCTGATGGATTTGAAGTGATGCTCCGCTTCTTTTCGAACTGCTGATACATCGATGCTGGCCAGCTAACAAGCTCTCAAAAAAAGCACAGAATCCCCAGTTCTGATGGATCGTCGGGCAGATGCCTGAGCCAGCCGCCATTACTGGCACCGGCTGCCGATGGGAAGCAGCATAATCTGGATTCCAACTTGCGATCCTCAGATCATAGTGACAGTTCCTTTAGTCCGCTGAGCCACTTAGGGCTCCAAGATGCTCTAGAAGAGGCTTCCAGCTTTCATATGACTCCTCCCCTTTTGTGCAGAGCTTAGAGAAGAAGTCATGAAGCTCTGAATATAAGGAGGAGATGCTGGGTTCAGAGGTTGTTATAATGGTGTTTATGTATTAGTCATACAGCATCCATCATATCTGTAAGGCCTTTATTAAGATCTGGTAGAGGTTTTGGTGCTGTTTACAAAACGGCTGGGCTAGTTAGGTGACTACTAGGTTTTAGTGTTTGTTATCTATATTAGTCAGTTTTAAAGATGGCCACACATGTCTTACATGTGTGCAAAGTGGTAAAATTGGTGCTTTCTGGGTGACCCATTCATATAAAATATTTTTTTTTACTATTTATAGACTTGTTTCTGGGCTGCCCTGATGGCTGAGGCCTGGAGTGATGCTGGCTCCGCCCCTAAACATAGATAGTTCTATGTAATATAATAAAGGGCAAACAGTGGCTCCAAATCCTCAGACTAAATGAACAACGTGTGGACACATGTAGCCATAGAAACTGATTGTAATACTAGAGTACACGCTGCAGTGTAATTATTAGCTCTAAAAATGAACGCAGTAATTAAGTTTAGTCAGGAAGTTCAAACGCAAAAGAGAAACAGCAATCCCACCACATCTTCAGTCATTTCAATGCTAATCACAAACTCTTCTGTAAAATGGAGCAAATAACAACCATCAGACTGACAATGTGAGGCTTTAGAGATTACACAAGCAATCACTTCACTCTCAAAGAAATATTACAATAAAAAACAAGATGTTTACAAAGCAAACAGAACAAAAATGCTCCATTCTAGAGACATTTACCCAACAGTTTGCAGTGGTTTTGATGGTAACCAGACTCTGCAGTCTCTAAAAGCTCCCTCAACAAAGAGTAGACATTGATCAGGCATTGTTTTGTGAAGATTTTGTATTGTCAGCCTTTGCAGAATTTCGGTCATGACTTTGTCTTTACCACACTAAACATGTTCACTTTACCAGTGTTTGTCATCATCTACATGACAATTATTTAACATTTGTAGACTGTATGAGACACAATAGTAGTAGAGAACTGAAGCCAAACCCTCTCTAGTGGCTGGTCACAGTATAATGTTAAACCTCGCCCACAGCCTTTTTATTGAATGGGAGCTACTACAAACTTTGACATTAGTTTTCTCATTCAGTGTTAATTCCACAAGCTGTACCTACTAATGAACACCCAGTATTGTTCTTTATAATAATAGTTTATAGATGTTATTTGGGGATGTTTAAAGGGGTGTGGTGATGAGGTGATTGACAACTTGGTTGAACAGACTGATGGCTCATACTTATGGTAACATACATTCTACCTGTGCCCTCAATTTGACTTTCAGTGATGTTTTTGGAGAGAAGTGATGTCTTGTTAAACAGTAAGACACTCAAAAGGGGCATCGCCTTTGCAGAGGGGGCGGTGGGGGTGGGGGCAGAGTTCAAGCAGTAGTGCTGCCTCAACTTCCGTGCACAAGCGCAAGCAATATGGCAGCATCGGTTTTGGACATTTTTTGTTTTCAGAATATCACAATGGGATTATATACACACTGTGGGATTATATACAGACTCTGGGATTACATACATACTCTGGGATTATATATAGACTGTGGGATTATATATAGATTGTGGGATTATACACACTCTGGGATTATATACAGATTGTGGGATTATATATAGACTGTGGGATTATATATAGACTGTGGGATTATACACAGACTCAGGGATTATATACAGACTGTGGGATTATATATATACTGTGGGATTATATACAGAATGTGGGATTATATACAGGCACTGGGATTATATATAGACTGTGGGATTATATACAGACTGTGGGATTATACACAGACTCTGGGATTATATACAGACTGTGGGATTATATATAGACGGTGGGATTATATACAGACTATGGTATTAACGTACCAGACTGGAAAACATATCAAATCAGATTTAAAAATGACTGTAAAACTAGAAAAATCAGTCCTAAAACAACATACACTAGTTGCGACACCTTCACAAACATCTGGCTGAGGATGTTAGTTGGGCTATTTTAGGTGACTATTGAGTTCTAGAGTTTGTTAGCCAAGTTAGCTTCACAGTTCATAAGTAAAGAAAAGGCTTTGAACAAGGCTACAAATATGAGAGTACACCTGAGGGAAGTGCAGCAATATGGGGTTTGAATGAATCATTAATTCAAATCTGGCACCAAATGATACCGAAAATGGTCAGAGAAAAAGAGAGAGAGAAGAGAGAGAGAAAGAGAGAAAGAGAGCACTTAAAGGCCAGCGGATGCACCGGTTGAGTTAAAGCAACAAACAAACAGTCGTTTTGGTGGCGGTGTTGACTCCATAACGATAAAAACGGTGTTCAGGGGAAACGAGACCCAACTCTGCAGCCACTCCTGCATTTTTCACCACTTCTTCAATTATTCATACTGGAAAACACAGGCTCGGTGACACACTCCCCCTCCCCCACCTCTCTCTCTCCGAGCCAGGGACTCAAAGCTGACCTATCTGCTCAGCCAAGTGATAAGAGCATGAGCAGCGGAGGACGAGAGAGGAGTAAAAATATCAGTCTCTCACCCTCTCTTCTGTCTTTAGAGGAACACTTCAGCTCAAATCTGCTGACATCTTACCTCTGATAAAAGCATCAAAGTAAATAAAGTTCACACAGTGACCCCCCCTCTCTGTCTCTCTGTTTCTCTGTCTCTCTCTCTCTGTGTATCTGTCTCTCTCACCATCTCTCTGGATCTGTCTGTCTCTCTCTGTCTCTCCGTTTCTCTCTATATCTCTCACTGTGTGTGTCTCTCTTTGTATCTCTCTCTGTCTCTTCTGTATCTCTCTCTCTTCCTATGTCTCTCTCTTTATCTCCATAAATCCAGCCTTCCATCCATTAATCTCTCCATCCCTACATCCCTTCTCCCCTACATCCTTCCTTCATCTCTCCAACCCTTTCATCATTTCATCCTTACATCTCTACCTCACTCCATCCTTCCATCTCTAGTGTGTTCAGGTGAATTTACAGGTTAAAATAACCACATTAATAATTTAACAGCAGTTAACACTGTTAGTCTGTGTCACATGAATAATTAAAATCTCAATATGACAATGGTGGTGGTGATGATGGTGATGATAATGATGGTGGTGGTGATGATGGTGATGATAATGATGGTGGTGGTGATGATGGTGATGATAATGATGGTGGTGGTGATGATGGTGATAATGATGGTGGTGATGATGGTGATGATAATGATGGTGGTGGTGATGATAGTGATGATAATGATGGTGATAATGATGGTGGTGATGATGGTGATGATAATGATGGTGGTGGTGATGATGGTGATAATGATGGTGGTGGTGATGATGGTGATGATAATGATGGTGGTGGTGATGATGGTGATAATGATGGTGGTGGTGATGGTGATGATAATGATGGTGGTGGTGATGATGGTGATAATGATGGTGGTGGTGGTGATGGTGATGATAATGATGATGGTGGTGATGATGGTGATAATGATGGTGGTGGTGGTGATGGTGATGATAATGAAGGTGGTGATGGTGATGGTGATAATGATGGTGGTGGTGGTGATGGTGATGATAATGAAGGTGGTGGTGGTGATGGTGATGATAATGATGGTTGTGATGGTGGTGATGATGGTAATTATGGTTATTATGATGATGGTTCTGATGATGGTGATGACTCTACCTTTGGCAGAGCATATTTGGGGAACCTCATCTGAACAAACTCATTCCTCCGATAAGAGACGTAATACTTTGTTCGATTACCCACAGTGACCTAGAGAGAGAGAGAGAGAGAGAGAGAGAGAGTGAGAAAGAGACAGAGAGAGAGAGAGAGAGAGAGAGAGAGAGAGAGAGAGAGAGAGAGAGAGAGAGATAGAGAGAGACAGAGAGAGAGAGAGAGAGAGAGAGAGAGACAGAGAGAGAGAGAGACAGAGAGAGAGAGACAGAGAGAGAGAGAGAGAGACAGAGAGAGAGAGAGAGAGAGAGAGAGAGAGAGAGAGACAGAGAGAGAGAGAGAGAGACAGAGAGAGAGAGAGAGAGAGAGAGAGAGAGAGAGAGAGAGAGAGAGAGAGACAGAGAGAGAGAGAGAGAGAGAGAGAGACAGAGAGAGAGAGAGAGAAAGTGTTATTTTTCACAGCATTTGATAACATTATGAGTGCAGTCTTGAACCCTTTAAACATCAAAATCTTTGTAACCAGTAATCAACACTTACGCTTCACTTCCAGTGACTGGAGATGATTTATTTGAAGCAGAATCTTTAATTAGCAGCTCAGAATAGTCAGAAATGAATAAGCTGAGTAGAAAGAAGAAGCTTTCAGCTTTCATATGACTCCTCCCCTTTTGGGTTAATGTAATTTTAAAGACATGAAACTGTCATTAACTAACAAAGATCTAACATAAGTCAGTGTTTGCTCTTCTTCTTGGTTCTTAGCTCACCGACTTAGCACATAGCAACCTTAGCAACAAAAGCAGGAAAAGTCAGCGAATGAATACGTTTATAAGAGTGTGAAAAGGCTCTTATAACAAGAAAGTAGAGAAGCTCAGCTGAGATTTTATGTTGGAAATAAATGGAGTCCTTTAGGAATTGGGGCGGGGCTTTATTTAAATTATTATTTGAAAGTTCCCATTAAAAAAAAAAAACTAAATACACTGCTTACAGGTAGGATTTCAGCAAGTGGCAAAAGGGAAGCGGAAACTAAACAATAATGTAAAAAAAACTGAAAATAACTAAACAAAACAACCAGGGATGAATGAGTGCAGCAAAGGTGGAAAGGCATGGTGCACACACGCTTCCACTGCACTCAAAAGAATTGATGGAAAACATAAAGCTCTAAAATAAACAAAACTTACAACAAGGGTGCTAAAGGCAGAGGCTCTACCCTTTCCCTAAGGGTGCTGCTACCTGAGGTAGGTCTAAACAGATCCCTACACTCAACAGTTGCAGCCCAGGGGAGCCTCTACAGAGCCTAAGTGCCACTTGAGAAGGCCTAGAGTGGTGAAACCTCCCTGCCGGAATGCTACCTCGGGTATGGAGAGGCTTCTGTGGCACTGAAATGACTCTGCCTGAAACTGCAGTGCTGGAGCCTTTAAGAAAGCCAGTAACTAGCTGAACATGATGAGCTGGTTACTGGCGCTAACCAATAAGTGAAAGGAGCGTGCACCAGCGTAACCATGTAAGAAAAGGGCCCGCCCTAGCAACAAATCGCTGCTCTGTGGGGGTGATCCCTTATAGGGCCAATCGCTTCTCCGCGGAGGTGGCCCCTTACAATTTCACATTTCTGTGGTACTATACACACACATGAGACTGTGAAACAGCTGTGGAAAATAACTGCGATAATTTTTAATAATTCTAATTAATCTAGGTTATAATAATGGATGGAGAACCTTCTAATGACTTGGCTACAGTGCAGTAGGCTATGGGGAAGATGGTATCTGCACTTTAGACTTGCTTGTTGGCCCCGAAACCTGTAAGCAGACCCCCAGGCCCTGGATATGTGCAGTTGCACACACTGATGTGTACTGAGCCAGAGGTGTGTGTGTAATAATGTGTAATATCCTCTCAGAGGAGTGGGTTGCCAGGTTGTGTTTACTCTGACCCTACAGTTAGATAATGAGATTTATACTGCATCCCTCTGACCTCTCACACTCGGAGGCTGAATCCTTCTCCTTCCACACCAGTCTGATAAAGAACCTGACAAAGTTCTAACTGAAGACAACAGCACTGTTCCAGCTAAAGCAGGACAATCTGAAGGTCATCCTTATTTTAAACTCTGGGGTGAACAGCAGGAGTGCACAGATGAAATTCAACCCTGTTCTCTTCACCAATATCTGTCCATAGTGTTGTAATATAATCACTAAAATGTCAATCCTACCTCAAGATTATAATCCCACATTCAAATATTTATCTTGCCGTCGTGTTATAATAAAAATCTCAATCCTGTCTGTTATATTCTACACCCTAAAAGATCAAACCTGATATAGTTGTGTAACAAAACAGGAATTTGTGCAGCATGAAAATATGAATTCTACTATTGCAATATAAAGCCTCAAATATCAATCCTGCAACAGGGTTGATAAGCCCATAAAATCTCTCTCTCTCTCTCTCTCTCTCTCTCTCTCTCTCTCTCTCTCTCTCTCTCTCTCTGTCTCACTCACTCACTCACTCATACACATGCACAGGGTTTATAATCCCATGACAACTGATATTTTAAGGTTTATATGTTAGGGTATCTCTATAGCAGGACTGATATTTTAGGGTTTATATCTCTACAGTAGGACAGATATTTTATCTTTATTTTAGGGTTTATATCTCTATATTATCACTGATATTGTAGGGTTTATATCTCTATAGTAGGACTCATATTTTAGGGTTTATATCTCTATGGTAGGACTGATATTTTAGGGTTTATATCTCTATGGTAGGACTGATATTTTAGGGTTTATATCTCTATGGTAGGACTGATATTTTAGGGTTTATATCTCTATGGCAGGACAGATATTTTAGGGTTTATGTCTTTATGGTAGGACTGATATTTTAGGGTTTATATCTCTATAGTAGGACTGATATTTTAGGGTTTATATCTCTATGGTAGGACTGATATTTCAGGGTTTATATCTCTATGGTAGGACTGATATTTTAGGGTTTATATCTCTATGGCAGGACAGATATTTTAGGGTTTATATCTCTATAGTAGGACTGATATTTTAGGGTTTATGTCTTTATGGTAGGACTGATATTTTAGGGTTTATATCTCTATAG
>BRDA01010796.1:0-25394 GCA_036984385.1 Crenuchus spilurus
TCATCTATGTTCTATTACAAATAAAATATTGACATTTGCCATCTCCACATCATTGCATTCAGTTTTTATTTACAATTTGTTTAGCGTCCCAACTTGTTTGGAATCCGGTTTGTAATTAGGAGTGCTATTACTCTTTATACTGAAGAGCTAACAAACAAAGAGTATGCTTATTGGGAGAGATTTGTATTGTTTAGCTTTAAATCAGAGTATATGTATAGCTGTGTCTTGTCTGCGTCTTGTGCAGTGGTTTTAAAATCTTAATTTGAATTTTTATGATTTATAGGAGAACTTAAGTGAGAAAACTTTGTTTTGCCAATACTACTTAAATATATATATATATTTTTTTTTACTATTGGTATTCACTGTGCTTTTTCATATAATTTCATATAATGGAGGTTTCAATAGACTACACCATTCATATTAATACCTACAGATAACTTAATGCTACTATAGTTTCAGTGAGCGCTTGTTTTAAACTAGCTCGTCAGAACAGTAGAGGGCGCCCACCCATAGACTCACCTCATCACACGCCCCTATGGCGCATGCGCTCTTCAGTTAAATAGAGCATGCGCGCTTCAATGAATCATTGCCGCGCATGTGTAATACGGTAAGTGACGCGCGACTCATAATCGAATCGGTTCTTATAAATACTGTATAGTGTTTAATGAATCAGTCTAACTGAACCATTGTGCATAATTGAATCAAACTTTTTAAAAAGCATTTTTACCATGTCTACCGTTTGTATTTGACCAAACTATGCTGGACACCATGGCACTCTGAGTCGACTTTGCTTTCTGTTTTGTCCATTCCGTGTCTAATGGACATGGTGTACATATTAAGAAGAAAACAAGACAGTCAGACGACTTATTTATTAAGCCGTTTGGTTACTGTTACATGTATGAACATATTAACTTAGGAATTGCGAAAATCGACATGATCGAGTGATTATAAATGGACGACACGAGAGAATGAAGTTAAAGTCGATTTAATTAACGAATCACTGAATCTGTTGAACCGGACAGTTTGATTCATTATATTGAACAGTTCAAAAGAATCGACTCACTAAGCTCAATCGAACTCCCCATCACTAGGTCCCGTCCCTGTTAGCTAGTCTTTAAGCCAGTCTTTTTGGGTGCTCAGACTCTATCCTGTCCCCATCGGGACTCTACTGCCCCCCTACCCCGCTCCCACCACATGATCCGCTCGGCCGCGGAGAGCATCGCCAGATAAGCCCGCAGAGCCCCGTGGACACGATGAGAGTGGCCGGTAGCAGACGGAGCTCAGCGGACGGAGATGGAAGGAAGGAGCTGGCTCTCCCCTTCACCAACCCTTTCGCGCACGACCTAAGATTCACCCCATGGCAGAAGCTCCAGGTAAAAGCATGCATGTCGTCCAACAGGGCATCGTGTACCACATAAGCAGCTGCAGCATGGCCTCACTGCGGTCATTCTCTTTAGAGAACATGAACATTAATGTTGTATTTGGTTCATCCTGGTCCTCATACATGTTGCTCGCCTGGTGCAAGTTTTTAGGAGACCTGCAGAGGCCATGGCAAACAATTTCAACTTTTATGCATATCTGTTGCTCTTTTATTACAGACCTGTTACCCTACAGAGTCCATATGAAGCAGATCAGACTTCACAGGCTAGATATTGATCCTTATTTTATTAACTCCTGTAAATGCATGTAGCTCTAAACTGCACGAGGCCATGGCAAATTATTTTAAGTGCACAAATGTTTTGCTTCTTTCCTGCTACATTTTTAATGAGACATTAAAAAGGTAACAAGTGTTTGTCTTGGCCAAGCACAGCTTAGTTATTGCTTTTTCATTGAAGTGCTGTTTAATGAGACCTTAAACAGAAAGCAAACCTTATTTTTTCAGCCTTTCTCTGGAGCATGAAAATCAGTGTAGATGTGGTTTTATTGTATTGTAGCCTTGAAATAATATAGATGTAGCTCTTTGTATTACAACACTGAACCGTGTATTGTCGAGACCTGTTTTATTGCAACAGCAGTGAATGAGAGACAGAAGCACTTTAAGCTTTATATACACACAGCTTTAGCTTTGTCACTACAATATATAACTTAAATGGATAAATGGCTGTTTTTACGTTATTACAGCCTCTAACCGAGCATATTCTTGCTCTTGCGTTTTGTTCCAGATTTTCAGTATCTGTTTTATTTCTCTCACATCTTTATAGCAGCTTTAGCCGCCTGTATCTGGTGGCTAACAGTGAGAGCTAACTGAGCGGTCTTTTAGTTGTTTATCAGAAACACAGCCGGGTTTGTGTATGTGGCTGCATTGAAATATGTTTGTGTTATTGTTTGTATTTTTAAGCTTTAATGTTTGATATCTATCTGATTTTAATAACCTTACTCTTCACGTACCTCCGTTTTATCCTGGGCCTCATGTGGACGTAGTTAGCTTGCTAGCTGACTTAGCCTCACTTTACTCACCACGCTGGAAACTCGTATGATGGGTTTAACTTTTATTTTTGCTCAGAAAAACACTATAAACCATAAAGGCTTTCTTATTTGGCTAGCTAGCGGTTTTACTTCTCTGATTGACCGGGTTAGACCGGTTTCTTGCTCATGTGGGTTGAGAAGGAGAACCAGATATCTTGTTAGCCAGCAGCCAGAAATGGGAATTTTCCAGAGAGAAGAAACTTTATGGAAGCAAATTCCCGCCACTTAACAAAATCCAGCAGGTTTTTCATTATTATTATTGCGTGATTTGCTACCCAAGTCGTTATTTTGAGATAGTAAGTTATTATTGAGATGCTAATGCATTATTTGGAGTCATTTTTGAGATGCTAAGGCATTATTTTGAGAGAGCATCTCAATAATGACTTATTAAGCATTATTTTGAGAGAGTAAATCATTATTGAGATGCTTAGGCATTATTTTGAGATAGTAAGTCATTATTGAAAAAGGCATTACCTTGAGATAGTTATCGAGATGCTAAGGTATTATACGAAGATAGCTAGTCATTGCAACATTTACAATTTCCATGTAGCTTCAATGTAATTTGATCAAATCAAATGATCTTTAGTTTCAGTGAAAAGGAGAACCAATATTTGGCAAAATGATCAGCTGTTGTGAGTAAAGGTGTTGGTCTTGTATTGTGTGCAGCAGCAGTTTAATCCTTTAGTTCTGATTACCCAGATTAAAATGCCACTAACGCTATTTAGCAGACTAGACACATGTCCTTTGAAGAGAGAGAATTAAAGAACTAATCTTAGCTCTGTTCTGATTATGTTGTGTTTTACCAGACAGTAGCATCATACTGTAACGGTTCAAGATTTTATGCTGGTATAATTATGATATGAACAAGTTGAAGCTCTTCACAGTGTCAGTCATGGCTGAAGTAAGCCATGTTTAGATTAGATTAAACTTTGCTGATGTGATTGCACATAATGGAATTTGACTTCCACGTTTAACACATTTGACTGCGAACATATGCCAGAAGCAGTGGGCAGCCATATCCACAGCACCCAGTGAGCAGTTGGGGGTTAGGTGATGTGTTCTGGCAACCTTCCGGTCACAAGACTAGATTCCTAACCACCAGGCCACAGCTGCCCCAGTTTGTCATGATGGTGCATTACATTAAATAAGGTGTTTGTTTATCATGCCAAATGTCCATTCATCAGTAGCCTAACCCAGTTACACAATGGGGCCACTTTAACCCAAGGCTATGGCAGACCTCTTCTCTGATTTGATCATTGAGACTTCTGCAGCTTAGTAGTTCATCAGCACATGTAAAGGGCTTTGCTGCTTTCTTTTCAGCTGCATTGAAGCAATTACCATAGGCTGAACTGATGTCCTGAGACCACTTTTTGCATTACAATGTCTCTCTGCCTTTAAGCCTCACTACTGCTAATTAAGGCAACAAATTCAAGCCCCCTGGTGATTAGTTGGTGAGGATGGTCAGGCGTAGGCTTCATTTAAGACACCTAAATATGAAACAGTCTGGTTAAATACTGATTCCAGTAGTAACTGCTGCCATTGCAAATGTTGTGCCTCTCAGCTGTGCCTTCTTGTGGGTTACAGTGTCCTCTTCCCATCATACCAACCACAGGTAATTTGTGAGGCTTGCTGAGGTGAGGTTGCACACCACAAAAGGCTGTGACTTTTGTTTTCATTGACATCTTTGCCACGTTGTCAGAAACCTCACTTCAAGATGGGTGAAGAAAATACATTTTGGTATCTTCTGCCTAGAAATGGTTAGCTCTGGTGGTTATCTGCTATTTTCCACTATTTGCTCAAACTGGTAGACTTGGACTAAACAAAAATAGAACGTAATGATTGCAATAATTGCTTCATTTTTTTTTTTTTTTTTTGCCACCATGTAGTGAAATGTGTAAAATACTTGTTCTTGTAGTACTTACCACACATGTTGAGATGTATGATGATATTTCTTGTAATGCAATGTAATACAGCAGTGATTTGATTCTTGGCAGTTGTTCTTGGGGATGTTAAGACAACAAGTCTAAACCAATTCTATAAATATAATGCTGTACAAATAAACCATTAAAGGAGGTGTTCTCCTTATTTATAATTCAAGGGATATCCAATAGACAATTTATATTCATCTCACCCAGTTTTTAAAATGCACAATTAAATATCATTCAAATCCTCCTCATATATCTCATCATATAACTCTTATATCTCACCATTTATATACATACTGTACATGCACACACTCGGATGTGTATTCCTCATAATGACATTATTCAGTTAGTCTTGATCCTAAAAGATTTACATACTTTTATCAACAGTCAGTCTGGGTTTAACATGATGAATAAAGGTGCATATTGTAGATGTGAAAGTGGTAAAATGTTATTAGAAGGGTCTGATTAAATGTCTAGTAAAAACAAAAATTGGCAAGTGACTGTAGTATTGGCTTAGTGGGCCATGTTCCTTGAGAGTGGTGTTTTTGTGTGATTGCAATCAGAAGCGATTGAAATGTAGTTTGAGGGGTGTTGGGCATCTAGCCTCACTGTCGAACAATAACCTGTGTCGGGAAACGCCTAAAATAGTGAAAACCATCACTGTTTTGTGCTCTCAATTGAGCATTTCTGCAGTCAATGTCTTATGTTAGTAATTACAAAGTGAGGCAACTTTTATCATGACCATGTGCGATTGTGTCTTCTTAAAGGCAAAATAGCACTATTCTTACTATATTTTAAAAATAGTATTTTTAGAGCTATATAAAGTGTGTATAAAAGTCTACACACCTCTTTTAAAATGAAAGATTAATAATTTCTGAAACATTTCCCACCTTTAATGTGACCAAAAATCTGTACAATCCATTTAAAAAACACACTGAAATTGTTGAGAGAGAAACATAACCCCTAAAATAATGTGGTTGCATGAATATGCACAGAATCTTATAACTGGAGTGTGACTGTTTTCAGAATTAACTAATCACATTCCGACTCATGTTAAATAATAGTTAATACACAACTAGCATGTTTATTTTTTTATTTTTTTTTTTTCTTGATATTTAAGCAGTTGTGACAGAAAAAGCCACAAAGAGCTTATAAAGCATCAAAATAATCTCATTGTTGAAAGGCATCAGTCAAGAGAAGAGGACAAAACACTCCCAGGGCATTGGATTTGCCATGGAACACAGTGAAGATGGTCATCAAGAAGTGGATAAAATTTGGCACAACAATGACATTACCAGGAACTGGACTTCCCTCCACAATTGATGAAAAGATAAAAAAAAAAAGGAGGCAAGTCCTGGAAGCTGCCAAGAGACCCACAACAACATTTATTTATAGTACTGGTTGTGTATTACATGTGACGGCAATCTCATATATTCTTCATATGTCTTGGCTGTGGGGTAGGATGGTAAGATGATGCATTTTCTTACAAAGTGTGCCAAAATCATGTGGCAAAATATGGTCTGATGAAGGTTGAACCTTTTGGCCATAATTTCAAAAGGTATGTTTAGCGGGAAGCCAAGACTGCGTCAAAGGAAGAACACCAGACCCACAGTGAAGCATGGTGAAGGTAGCATTATGCTTTGGGGCTGTTTTTCAGCAGTTGGAATTTGGGTTTTAGGAGGAAATGATGAACAGTTCCAAATATTAGTCAATTTTAACACAACCTTCAGGCCTCTGCTAAAAAACTAAAGATGAAGAGGAATTTCACCTTCCACATGACAAAAACCCAAAGCAAACCTCCACATCAACAAAAGAATGACTTCACCAGACGAAGATCAGAGTTGTGGTGCCAGAGTCCAGAATTAGTTTGAGAGTGTCCATATTTATGCAACAACATTATTTTAGTTCATTTACATTTTTCCACCCTTAATATTTATTTTTAAATGGAATTGTACAGCTTATAGGTGACATTAAAAGAGGAAAATGTTCTGAAATGATTTGTCTTGGTCTGATTTTGTTTAAATCACAGAAATCTGACATTTTTACAGGCGTGTTGTAGGCTTTTTACATCCACTGTATTGCTGAGTTCTGTTTATTGGTTTGAATTTGATTGGAAACAGAAGCCTGTTCTTCTGTGGTTTGTGCTTCAAGTCTCCCTTCATGTTCTTGGCCTCTTGAGATCACTTCAAGCTCCAATTTGGAGCAAGAGGCTTGACCATTATTGATTCTAGTTGATTCCCTCTTGTTTCTAAGGAGTTGAGGAACCTTTATGGTGCCCAATTAGGAATTGAATGCACAGAAAAAGGACATTCACTTACTCCCACACACAGCAGCCAGTTTGTCAGGCTGGGACTATTCTAAACGTGTGACTTGAAAGGAGGGGTCTGCAATGTAAGCCAGGATTATTTTTAAAAACTCCCAAAATTAACCATAGAAAAGCTTGGATTGTTATTTATACTGGAAGCGTTATGAAACGATACAGGTCTGCAGTCAATGATGATCTCTCTTTGTTTGCTTTCATTTGATGGCACACTGATTTCTTCATGTTGATTTCAAAGTGAATAGTCTTGATCGCTCATTTGTTTTAAAGCCTGCACTGTTGTTGCAGTGCTGTGAGTATCAAAATGCTGAATTGCTATCAGTAATACATTCTTAAGACATGGATCTTGAAGGAGTCTTTAGTAAAGAGCATGGTTCTATATAGAACTGAACACTCAAAGTACCCAAATGGTTATTTTCTTGGTGAAAGGATGAGTAATGTGCTCTGGATGATTCTATACAGAACCTTTTTGAAAATGGTTCTGTGTAGCTCCAGAAGTGCCTCTATTATTACAAGGTTGAAAAGCTCTAAAAGTAGAAGTTAAAAGGTTCTTTATAAAACCATCTACAGCACATTCATCAGTCTGAAGAACCCTTTGACCATGAGTGTTCCTAGTTCTATATAGAACCATTTTCTTTGAAGAACCCTCTCTTTCAAGAGTGTATTTCTGGAGAAACCTGCTATACATTATACAGTACACTATATTGTCAAGGTTAGAGTTGGAGGGTAAATGTTGATAGTATGTAGTGACACACAAGCTGAATTGGTGAGCTCACTCTAGGCTTGTGTTTCTTTGGCACTGACATGGGGAAGTGATACTACAGACACCCAGTCATGTCAGACAGGCCATTGTTCACACACTCTGCTGCTCTCTATTTGAGAACAGGCAACCAGATGATGGAAACACAACTGAAAGCTATGCTTCCCTGGACAGGCACTGGCCATTAGATGAAAATGATTAAGCTATTGGCCATGAAGCTGCTTTCCTTTTGCGGCAAGTTTGAAACCACATCATAAAGTAATCCTGCTGACTAATTATCACTATTGATTATTCATTTGTACAGATCCTCTGGAATTGAATCGTACCTCTTTTAAAATGATTATTCTGTTCTCTGCAGTGTCTTTGTAATGTACAGTGCCACGTAAAAAACCAGAATAATGTAAAAAAGTCACATGCTCATTATTTATTTCAAAAAGGTAAACAGTCATTTTATATTCATTACACGTAAAGTGACATTTCAAGACTTTTTTGTTTTACTGTTGATCAGCATGGCTTATAATTCTTGGACATCAGAAATCCAGAATATCGGAGTATTAGAATCATTCATTTGGAGTAAATTCCTATTTAGACGGTAACATAAAAAAAAGTTTGAATAGAAAATGACACACACGCATGGATATATTTGAATTAAATTATTAACTCTAATTACATTTTTAACTTTCATGATATTGTAATCTTTGGGGATTAACTAGTTGATAATGTTGGAGAATGACTAAGTTGCTGTTATTAATACAATAGTACAGTCATTTTATGTCTGGTTAGTATTCTGTGCTAGTTGGCATATTTAAAGCAAACAAGTAAAAATCTATGGCCTAGTATTTTATCTACACCAATCACACATGTGCACATGCTATCAAATTGGAATGTGAAGCATTACCATTTATTCCAGCAGGCCTGTCTTTGCATCACAGGCAAGCAAAGAGCAGTGTTGAGATACAACAGATGTCTTACAGTAGGTAGATTTCCAGTCTTTACATGCAAGCACTCTGACACATACTTGAACATAAAGAAATCTTTTGTGCTATCAGCAGTCTGCTTCTTTGTTGCCTGTATTTGGTTAAAAAACCAGGAGCTAGCTGTACTACTCTCCTATATCTCCTCACTGGTATGGGATTTGGCAGCCCATTGCATGATCATCTCAGAAAATGAACTCTTTGGAGATCTTTCAAACAAATTGAGCCACTTCTGAGATTTCCTTTGCTGGTCTTAATTGGTCACTTTGAAAATTACCCATGTGTGAATGTGGCCATGTGGTGATAGCATTAAGGTAAATATTGACCCAAGATAGCTGGAATGCTCTTAACACTTGTTAGTAGATAAGGGCATTAGATAAACATAAGCCTCTGTTGGAAAATGGCATGTTTCAGCATACTTTACACATTCAGGGATCATTGGCTCTTCGTGAGAAATCTTGTATTGTGTGTCATGTCCTTTATTTTTAGTTTTATACACTTCACTGCTTTGCACGACAGATATTCAATGCACATTCAGGCTACATAGCGGGAGAGTTTCCTTTATCTGTGTTTACCCAAGATAACCTCTACTGGAAAGGTCAGTGGAAGTCGCTTCTGCATTACGTAAGCTCTCGCATACTTACCCTCTAAGGTTCAAATAGACACAGCCAGGGAATTCTATAATTTTACACTCTACTCTGGGTCATTTTTGTTGTTTAGTTTATATTGATTATTGCTTATGGTTATTTCTGCAGATTGGGGTGATGACGCTGACGATCTTCCCAATTCGTCTCTTCATTGCTGCGTTCATGATGCTGCTGGCATGGCCCTTTGCTTTCATTGCTACAATGGGACGCTCCGAAGCTGTTGTGGAGCCACAGTGCTTATGGAGGAGGTAGGAAGAACATTTATCTTTAAAAAGCATAATGATGGCATGAAATGGATAATGGTCTTTTCCATTTTTAAGAGAGGAACCGTTCAGTTTATAAGAGTGTTTCTCTTAAGTCATCTCTTCTCTCAGACATTTATCTTGCCTACCATGCACCTTTCCTCTCTCATTTCCTTCTGTTTTTCCTTAGTTTGTTTCAGGAAGACACCAAATCAGATTTTAAATAGCCATGTAAAACTTAATCTGTGCATTTCTAATCTTAACCAAAGTCACATACCTTACACGTCGGAGAAAAATTTAAATTGATGAATTGAGAAAATGCATTTCTGGGCTCTTTAAAAATGGACACACGAAGGCCTCAAAATGTAAAAAAAAAAAAATGTAACAAGTTATAGGTTAATCAGTCTTAACCATCACCTGCTGGCTTGTGTAACTGCTGGTATGAATCAATTCTCCAGTAAGAAAGGTCATGTCCAGTTGCCTCGTGACTCACCTGACAGCCACTGATCCCAGTGTGGCATGACAAAGTCACGAGTCCCTAGTACTGATGAGCTTCCCTGTCTCTGAAGACACAGTGATCTCCTTCAGTCTGTGCTTCAGTGACTCTCTCTCTCTCATACCAAATACACACTGCACTGTGTCTTAAGACCTTTATCAGAACCACTGTCACATGGCTCTTATGTATATCTAGAATAAGGCAGCCTGTTAGAACAGCTCACCATGTCACCCAGTCTATACATATGTGGCTAAAAGTACAAATGATGAATCTGTTCTTTAAAAAGTTGCATTTTTCTTATTGACATGTCTTAATATTAACTATGAATGCTGTTCTTAATCATCATCCTAAGGGAACTGGTTGAATTATGTGATGGCATTTTTCAACAAAGGTCCCCAAAGTCAGGTCATTACATTATTTACGGAATTACAGTGGAACCATGGATTTCATCATGAATTGGTTCTAAAGTCTCTGATGATAACAGAAATGAATGATAACTGAAGCGATATTTCCCATAAGAAATAATGGAAATCCAATGAATCTGTTCCAGACACTTCAAAATATTAACAAAAATACATTTTATATAGAATAACTATAGTTTTACATAAACAATGAAAAATAAATACAAAAGACTAATGAAATAGATAAATGATCACTCTTATGGGTTTACGCTCTGTTTTAGTGTGTGCTGGTGTGGTCCAGCAGCCTTTATTTTGTCCACCAGTTCTTGTTTTGTTTACACACCCATTTTCAGATGGTAGAGCTGCGTGCCGTCGCTTTAGTGTGACGTGTTTTAGTTGGTTTTGAGCAGTATTTGGGTGTTTTTTCAAGCCTTTTTTTTGTTTGTTTTTTTGTGAAGCTCTTTTAGCTTCTATCTTCTATGCACTTGGATCCACTCATAAGTCTGTTTGCAGTCTTGTGACATCTTGGCATGTGGAAATATGTCCAGAGATGTCTGTTTCTGGCACAGTCAATAAACAAGCACGAAAAACAATGGAAATGTTTCCGCTGAATGCATGGTGTGATGCTCACTGAATGAGAAACAAAGCCAGAAAGAACGATGAATGAGTGGGTGGATGAACGGTAACTGGGACAAAATGTCCCTGAAAAAAGTCACTGGTAACCAATGACCAGGTTCCACTGTACTTGTAGTAATGAGTAATATTTAAATGTGTAAATATTAGTGCATCTCAATGTTTTCATGTGTTCACAATTCAATTACAGAAGGTATATTAATGTGACAGTCATATTTTGTTTCTATTTTAATGCCGTTTGGTAATTTTTTGAGTAATCAACTAAAAATTAAATATCCTAATTATTTGTCAATCTGGATTTATGAACTATAACCCATACTGGTCAACATTAAAACAGAAAAGGCTTGAAATGTCACTTGTAATGAAGATGAAATCAGAGTTTAAGGTAATATTGGCATATAAGACATTTGTTGAGTTAAATCCAGGAAAGATGAATGAAAGCTCTGTAAATGGTTAATTGCTTGCATTGTAACAGCAGATATGATGTATATTGTAATGACATGCTGAATTGTAGCCAAGATAGTCTAGTTATGACCCATATTTTTACTCAGCTTTGATAAACAAGAGTGTCAATGGTTGTGTTGGGAGGCAGAGTATGAGACAAATAGGAGGTGCAATACTTCCCTTACTGGTTTAAATAACCTTGTAAAATTACAATGACTGGAAAGAACAAAATGTAAAATTCAAATGTCTTGATTTTATTAAGTACTCGGGCTGTGTATTGGCAAGAACCTGGTGATACAACACATCTTGATACAGGGTAACATTGTGATGGTGTAAGCAAGGTGATGATGCATTTTTAAAAATCTAATTATAGGAAAACTGTCAGTATATAAACGTGCCCACCAAATGCATAATCAGACTAAACGTTTACTTTTTATTTAATAGAAAAGTTATTATAAAGTTTTTTTTGTTTTTTTTTTTGTTTTTTTGTATCATCAAGGCACTACTTTTTAAAACTTCTAATTAAAGTTGATACAATATCTCACAACAGTACTGTAATACTCAGGTATATTTATTTTCTTACACCCACATCCAGTGTGATATAATGATGCAGGTGTGTAATATTGATTTCCCTAAAACCCTACATTTAAATGCTACATTATTGCATGAGATTACTTTTGTATAGCATATGTTGCTGAAAGTGGCATTCTAGTCTGAGAGTGGGGTTTATTACAGATTTTAGGCTGTATTCTGTAGTATAGCACTGTTTCCCAATCTAATCAGTTTGTCAATTTTATATTGTTTAATTCTTTATATACAGTTAAGTTTTACATTTAGTTTTAATTCATCAGTATTTTTCTCACAATACCCAGCATGCATTATGCCAATACATTATACAACCTTTTGAGAATTCCTCAACCAATCCTGAACAAGAGAAATTAGATTTAATGCTTTGTCAGAGAACAGAAGCCAGTCTAAGGGCATATATCTCAAAAGCTTGCTATCTTGATGACATTTGTTTTTAACTTGTTTTCTCATCTGACATGAGTCATTTTTGTCGTTTGAGTAATCCATTCTCTCCACTACAATGATCTGAAGACGGCTGCTACAGTTATGTGTAAGAGATTTAGTTTTATAGTAGTAAAGTGTACTGAATTCTTTCTGTGATGTGAATGAGAAAATAAATAACTATTGGGTTCAGACAACCAACAGAAGTTTACTCAGATTTGTTTACCTTCTTTGGACCATGTTTTTTTCCTAGTCTTTTCCTTTTCCTTTTTTCCATATTCTGCCTCTGTTGAGATGGCTCTGTTAAACTCTCACCCTGATATTCTTACCCATCTCACTCCTTACCAACAAAGGCACTGAGAAATACCCAGCTGAAGATGGATTAGGGTGCATCTTCACAGGAAGCACAAGGGAAAGGCTTCTGTTTTCTGTACTCATGAGCAGAGGAGATGAAAGGATGAGGAGCAAGAGCAAGCATATCTATTGACATTTGGTGCTTAGCAGATGTTGGGTAGGGAATGAACTGTGGTGGATTAAATGTTTTAATTTTAAAAGTCTTTTTTGAAAGGTATTTTCTTGTGCACCCTTGAGGACCCCCAACTTGTCAGTGTTTTCAAAATGTTGTTTTTTAATGGTATTAATTTTGCCTTTGCTTCTGCAGGGTAGTGGACCTGATTCTGCGGACCATCATGCGGGCCATGTGGTTTGCAGGCGGCTTTCACTGGATCAGTGTGAAGGGCAGACGGGCTCTGCCCGCAGAGGCGCCCATCCTCACCCTTGCCCCCCATTCCTCCTACTTTGATGCCATCCCCGTCACAATGACAATGGCCTCCATTGTTATGAAGGCAGAGAGCAAGGACATCCCACTGTGGGGAAGTAAGTAGGCATGGTTTTGTAGTAGTTCTGTCACTTCAGCTGGAAACTTGGCTGGAACACATCAGTTGATTACACACAGAAACTAAAGTAACTAGATGTTGATCTGCCATTTTGTGGGAAAATGCTGTTTTGACCATTTCAAAGACAAAACTAAGCTAAAAACAAGGCCAGTGAGGTTTTATGTTATGTTTTATACAGAAATGACTTATCTCTCAAAGGACAGTGCAGCAGATTGATGTGCACAGTACCAGTGGTGGCTGATGTTTTCTGACACAGGAGAAACTGATGGTATTATAAAATATCACCAGAAAGTTCATGTCTTTTATATCTATAATGGCTTCTGACATTACCAGCTGCTATACCACTCACATAAAAGTTACTAATTACTTTAGTGCATAGAAGAATGTGACCAAACTCAGAACAGTATTTTACAAACTGTACTGCAAAAGACTGGAAATTAACCTCAGCTAACAAAACCGAACGACTTCCCTGCCAGTAGCATTTAGCAACATGTTTATATTTGGCACCTTTGTCTAGGTCCGGGGTGTCAAACCAGTCCTGGAGGCCTAGTGCTCAGCACAGTTTGGTGATTTCTCTACTCTGACACTACAGATAAACCTGGTGATTACTGGGATAATCTGGTTATAAATAAAATTATCATTGTTTTTTTAACCCCAAATGTTTTTGATAGAACAGACATTTTTACATGTTAACGAACGTGTTTTTTAAATGTAATCTCTAATCCATACAAAATTATTTGTCAACAAAATACAGTAAAGTACAGTAAAATTTGGTGCCAAAATAATGAAATTTAATTTTTAAAGGTATTCAGAATTTGAATATAGAATTGATCAAATTTCCACCAACAAAAAAAGGTTTGGGAGCCTGAAAAGATTGTTCGTAGTGGGAACCAAAGAATAGTAGGGTGTTTTGTTTTTCTTTTTTCTTTTTTCCTTCTTTTTCTTCTGCAAAACGTGACATCTGTGGGCGCATGTAGTTGTACACAGAGGTATCTGCGATACTAAATACACACACCAGTCTTAACTACATACACACTTTTTTTTGTTTTTTGTTTTCTTTTTCTTAGGCTGCGTGTTTTAAATATGTTGTACAAAGTTATTATATTAGCACAGTACTGTTTGCGGCATTTTTATTTACTATTAATATATTTATATTTCTACTAAAGCTGTGTACTGTGGGTGCATATATGCAGCAGGTCAATTCTCTTTTAACTGTCCCGAGGGCGACCAGTAACTAAATATTAACATAACTAAACTGTTAACAGAATGCTGTTTGCATATGTTTAAAAACTAAGGCAATGCAAATAATGTAAAGTCCTATTTATTTAAATTGCATACATCGAGTTTAAAATACTCCAGCAATGCAGTTTGCACATCAGTTCTTTCTGGATGTTGATGTTCTTGTATATTTCAAACAGGAAGTATTTCCTTTACAAAACCGAGCCAACACGATGACAGATGTAGTTAAAAGGCTCCTGGGACACGCACAAGTTACTCATCAACTACTCATTGCTGAAGTCAGGAACGCTAACATAGCACCATAGCTGCCCTCGTTTGTGTCCATAAAGTAAATCTCTGTCTTCTCAGAGTGTTTAACAATGCCTATAAGGTTTAAAATGTGATGTCCTCTGTGTGCTTTTATATACACATAATTAATACAAACAAATGTCTGTAGCAGCTAAAATGCTCACAACTAGACTATATGCTTCGCCTTTTTCTTACTCTCTGCTGATGATGCATGCTGTTACACATCCTTGGTTCCACTACAACCTGGTATTAACATTGGCTGGTTTGCTGAAAAGCACCAAGCTGAACAGAACCAGTACAAGAACCTACAAGAGCTCTAGTTTTAGCTTTAGTAAGCAGCTAGTTTTAGATGTGCACCATTAGGATATGTACTAGCTATTACGCATCAAGTTCTAGCTATTACAAACAGAACCTTATAGAAATGTAGGTGTATGTACTGTAGTCTGAGTGCACTAGACTAGTGGTTCTCAGTCTTGGTCCTTGAGTACCACTGCATGTTGCAGTGTTCTCCCTACTCTAATGACACCCAGTTTGTCCCTGAAAGAGTTCAACGGCTTGTTAATGCTCTCTCTCGCACGTGCGCTCTCTCTCTCTCTCTCTCTCTCTCTCTCTCGTGTCAATGTAGGTGTTTAATACTGAAAGATACAACTGCTGAATTTAACTAATTTCAGCTTATTTTCATGTTGACCCGCTGTGGTAAAATTATTAAAAATAATATAAAAAGCTGGTTTGACACCATTAGGTTTAGTAGCAATATATGAATATGTATAATGTAACAATGTATGTTACATTACTAATATTTAATTTAAAACCATGAAAGAAAATGTCTAAAATGAATGATGTAAGTCACATGGATGTTTTGTGTGTTTAATGTGTCATTGGCTACAGACATTGAAACACTTCACATTTCTTCTGGTAATTGTGAGATGGTCCCTAACACTGCAGCTGCCAGAACATAAACACAAAGCTAAGCGACTGTATTCTGACTTCATCGTAACAAGAGTAGTTTAGTAAAGGTTGTGCTTGTAGTTTGTCTTCTTCCATTTCACCACCAAACTGTATCTGTGCTGGTGAATCTGTTTTGTTAACTGGTGAGGAAAAGCGCAATTCTGAATGTCCAAATTCTGAAAAGCACAATTCTGAGTTCACCAAAACACTGAAAGTGTGTTGATATTGTCGACTGAATAATTTCAGCTGCCAAATATTTGGTTAATCTCTAGGGGAAAAAACATTTGATGTTACTGTTATTATTGATATTACACTTCAGCTTTTATTTTATTTTTTCTTGTTACTTGTTATTCATTGTAGGATTTGAATATTTAAAAATAAAACTAAACTGCATTTCATTTTTTAACTCTGATCGTCTTTTCATTAAGGACCACTTTTTGAAATTAGATTATATCCTCAAATTGTTTACTCTCATCCAGGACTAGGATTAAGAACCACCAAGCTACAGAAAAATATTTGTTCAAAAATATTTGAAATACATGAGTGTAATGATCATTCTAAAATGTAATTTAAAATAAAGATAGATACTTGGCTTTGATAAGATTAGTTTCTCAAGATTATTTTTCTTTGCTCCTGACACAAATGACCCAACTAAGCTGGTTAACAAACCCTTTCTGAAGTTAAGGCAGGTGTGATAAACATACAAACATGCAGAACACACACATTCTGTGAACAAGACTGGAACTGTCCATCTAAAAAGCTGCCTGTCCTCCTCAAGGCAGCCTTTATGAAGAACTGTGTGTATACACTCTTGCAGGCCTAATGCATATGAAGCATCCTGTTTCACTTCCTCATGGGAGCTACAGAAGCCATTACCAGTATAACCCAATGCTCCCTCTGTGCCTTAAAGGGATAATTTGGCAAAAAATCAAATTTGAAAGACTTTTTGCTTTAGTAATGTAGTTGATGAGCCAAAGCTTTCACGTTTACTCCTTTCTTAGTTTTTATATGGAGGAATGAGGCTTGTGTATGTACTGCATCACATTCTTCAGTCAGAGTCAAATTATGCAATTTCAGGTAGACTTATTCCTGAAACTGTATACATATGCTCAGAAGTACATCACAAATCTAAAAACTGTAGTAGCATCCATCTTAAAGGCTAAATGTGGTCCGTTTTTAATAACTGCCATAGTTGATGGACAATAGCTGTTTTTAGATCATCATTGACCGATTGTTTTTATTAGGCCTGCACACTCGAGGTCAGTAAACAAAGAATTGCTCATTTACAGGCACATTTGCAAGCAGCCTAATCAGTGTAGTTACTGTAAAACAATGTTAATGTCAATTTCACCACTTTATTGGCATAAGACAGTATGACTGATTAAACCTGTTCTCAAGTCAGGAATTTTATTTTTTATATTTAGATATTTTCACATAAAAAGTAGACTTATAATATAACTTTTTATTATACTGCTCAAAAAAATGAAGGGAACACTTCAACAACACAATATAACTCCAAGTAAATCAACCCACAAATTCCCCAGACCTGAATCCGATTGAGCACATCTGGGACATCATGTTTTGCTCCATCCACCATTGACACGTTGCACCACAGACTGTCCAGGAGTTGGCAGATGCTTTAGTCCAGGTCTGGGAGGAGATCCCTCAGGAGACCATCCACCACCTCATCAGGAACATGCCCAGGTGTTGTAGGGAGGTTATACAGGCAAATGGAGGCCACACACAATACTGAGCCTAATTTTTCCTTGTTTTAAGGACATTAAATCAAAGTTGGATCAGCCTGTAGTGTTTTTCCACTTTAATTTTGTGTGACTCCAAATCCAGGCCTCCATTGGTTCATAAATTTGATTTCCATTGATGATTTTTGTGTGATTTTGTTGTCAGCACATTCAACTTTGTACAGAACAAAGTATTGAATGAGACTATTTCATTTATTCGGATCTAGGATGTTTAATTGTTCCCTTTATTTTATTGAGCAGTGTATATTATATACATCATTATATTTTTGCCAATGGCCAATTACATTTATATAGAATAACTGTAGTTTTACATACAGAACACAATGAGTAATAAATACAGAAAACTAATGAAATGGATAAATGAACATTTAACATCACTCCTACTGGTTTACGCTCTGTTTTAGGGTGTTCTGGTGTGGTCTAGAGTGTTTTGTACAAAGTCGCTATTTGTTTTCACACCTGTTTTCTACATGCCGTTGCTTTAGTGTGACGTGTGTTAGTTTTTGAATGTTATCGACGAGAAACGAATACAGAGAAATTATCAGAAATGAAGCCAGAATGAATGACATGCATGGGTGGATGCTTTGTTTTTGGGAAATTAGGGATAAGTCGCATCAGCACGCCAATGAAAACTGGGTGGATGAATAATAACTGGGACAAAATTTTCCCGAAAAATGTAGACATTAATGGAATTGTACTATAACCAGGTCAAATGATAACCGAGGCTCCACTATATCAGCATCAGCCTTGGCCCATATTGGTTGATCAATAGTCATATTGTTAGTAAACATAAATCTGTTTGACAAATGACTCGATGGAAGTTCATGTTGATGCAGCCATGTGGTTTGCAGAGTGACTGGAATGTAGATGCAATTACATATTAGCTACATTATCCATGCATCTTAAGTGCAAAACTAAATAAGCCTATTTAATATGTTTATTTTTTAAAACTACCAGCCTGTCACTTCTTTCTTATCTTTTTTCTTTCTCTGTGTAAGAATAAAGGAGTGTTGGTCTTCAGCCCATCCCACTGAAGCTGGGAAGAGTTCAGAATCTCTGGTGCCTCATCTATGAACCTCCCCCACCTTCTGTACTGCTGGATAAGGTCTAGATGGTGGGCTGCTGATTGAAATGCACTCTGACTGAAGGGTTGTAGATCATGAACACAGGAGGAGGAGATAGTGAGAGGAAGAGAGAAAGGAGGGGCATGCAGTCTTTGTGTCTACAGGGATTAGACTGTGGCAAGAGGCTCAGAGGTTCAGAGCTGTCCAGGATCTTCAGAGGACTTAAAGCCTCATCTGGAAAGGCCTAAGAGAGTTTAAAATAACCACACATGCACCACCCTCCATACCACACGCTGCCTAACACTTCACTTCTTCTCTTTTGGCTCCTTGAGTAGCTTTCTGGAGTTTGATTATTCATTAAACAAAATCTGCACAGAAAATAGACTAAGTTTTAAGTAAACTATTAAGTTTACTACTTTAGTTTTATACTGAATCTACAGGATTAATGCAACTAATAAGTAACAACCATTACTCAAATATACAATGCCTAGTTAATACAGTAACAGTCTTGAAGTTTGAGCTTTGTCCATGCTTTTGTCTGTTTTTCTTGATAACACTGTCTGTGTCATACACTGCCTTATATTACCCATTGCCTATATTAGCCTCTTAGCTACATTAACCTCATATTTTCAGATAAGCATTAATGATGGACTGGTGGGGTTTTCCATGGCCAGTTCTAGTTTTGAGAGTAGGGTTGTTACGATGCCACAATTTTGACTTTGATACCGATTAGTGTAGTATCGCAATTCTCAACACCAAAACGATACTTTGGCAAAAATACTACAACATAAAATTAAATAAAATTAATCTGAAATTAAATTGTTTAACACTGAAAAATCAGATTAATTTTTTAAATTAAATTTAAATTAAAGCTTGTTAAATAAAGCAACAAACTTACTGGCCTTTCTTGTTCTGTAGTTTGTTGTTGTTCCACAGACGTATCTGTAGCCTGACTGGATGAACTTGGAGTGGTGGAAGTTGACTTCTGAGTAAGAAACAAAAGAGCGAGATGAACAGACACTAATATTTTACAGTTTAAAATCAGCCACATTAAATTGACTGATTAGATAGTCTACATGCTTTACAGCCTAACTGTGATGGAAACATGAACACGTGAGCATCATGAGTTCACACATGAAGGCGAGTAATTGGTTTATCGCCGACGTAAACAATTACAAATTAAATATTTCACTAACCACTTAAGAGAGCTCCGTGACGTACCCATGAACTTTACTAACTTGTCGAGTTTTCAGATCTTTGTGGAGGTTTTGGTGCTTGTCAGCCAAATGCTTAGCCAAGTTATTCCTGTTGCCTGTTTTTTGCACTGGAGAGATTTGTAAAATTGTTTGCATACTGAGTTTGTCTGTAGGCTTCCCGTCTTGTAGGCAAAATATGTCAACATTTCACTCCTTGAGCCAGTTTTTTCCACAATTAGTGGACACGAGAGAACAACTCTCGGTTTTGGCATCGCCATGCTAATGACGGCATTCGCGCTGTCGCCCGTCCGAGTCAAATCAGCACCCACAATTTGATTCACTTATTCAGAATACTGATTCAAATGCTCAGGCTAGAGTATTCAAAGGATAACGTATTACATAGGGCTGCGAATCTTTGAGAATCGAGCGAATTCGATCCAGAATCGATTCTTGGGGTCACGAATCGATTTTTTTCAGATTCTTTCAAATACGAACGAAATACGTTACTTTACCGTTGCAATCTCTGCAAATCACATGAGTCATGTCCAGCCCTTTCTTAACCGGGCCGGGTTGACGGTAAAATCCAAAGTGTTTCCAAATGATTGCTTTCAAAGGCCGCGACTTGGCTTGCATTAGGGCTGCGAATCTTTGGAAATCCCACGATTCGATTCAGAATCGATTATTGAGGTCACGATTCTATTTTTTCCCGATTCGATTAAAACAATTACTTTCCGATTCAAAAACGATTCTCGATTCAAAACAATTCTCAGGATCTACTGTAGTCTGCTGGCATGAAAGCAAAGTACATTTATAAAGATTTTATAATTGTAAAGGTTTTATCAACCTATTGCAATAATGTAAACACACAAAGGTAAATCCAAGACATGTCTGATTTATTTATGCTTGCACGCATAAAAACTTCCACTTCACAGATGAAATAAAACCAAAAAATATGGTAACCCCTCTTTGTGTAAAAACTACAAAACACAAGGTTTATAGCAGCCTCTATAAAGTAGGCATTGCCTTTAGATTACTGATAGCATGCTAAATGAAATTATACAAATACTGTTCTCTTTTTTTCTTAACAGCAAATCACAAAAAATGATTGACACAACTAAAATGGCAGTAATCAAATCTGTAGGTTCTTCTACAGGAAACACGCTGCTTCCTTGTTTTGCCTAGCACTACGGTGGCTGAGAAGGCACACCCACACCCGCAAAAAAAATCGATTTTTTAAAAATGAGAATCGATTCTGAATCGTTCAGTGTTAGAAACGCGATTCAAGCTCGAATCGATTTTTTCCTGCACTCCTAGCTTGCATGCCTGTACATAGCCGACGCTGATCCTTGTTTTGCCTAGCACTACGGTGGCTGAGAACGCACATCCGCACCCGCAAAAAGAATTGATTTTTTGAAAACGAGAATCGATTCTGAATCGTTCAATGTTAGAAACGCGATTCGAGCTCAAAGCGATTTTTTTTTCCTGCACCCCTAGTATTACAGAATCAAATCGTTTGAAGCGTTGTATCAAAAAAGCATCGAACTATCAATGCCTTGTGCATCTCTAAGAGTGCAAGATGGCTGATGGATGGATGATGCTTTACATCCTTTATTGATTCCAGAATGAAATTCAAGACTGTCATCTGTGAATATAAAAAGAATAAAATAATTGCCAACTTGACACAAAAGAATAAGTTTATCAGTCATCAGCCATTGACTATCTGAAACTGGCCAACCAATTAATCTGTCTATCCCTAACAAACGTCTTGCTGCATTGACTACATCTAGCAGATGAGGACAATTGTGCATGTTTGATTTGTCAAAGAAACACTCCATTAACCACAGCACTAACTGAGCAAACCAGCCTGACTGGGTGTGTTGTATCCTGTAGCACTGTGGTGCCACCTTACACAGTAGAAAATGGACACGACTCTTTACCTTAATGTGCAGGAAACTGAAATGATGTCACTGATCCTAATGTGTGGTCAGGTGCAAGTATGACTTTTGTTATTGACTGAGGAGATGAACAGTTAGCTTTAAAGTTGATTTGAATTGGAAAATGTAACTCGTATTCCTTCTATATTATAAATTATGGAGGGTCTCTGAGCTTAGTGTTAGGTTTAGGTGGTGGGAGGGGTAGGTAAAATATTTAGCTGGTTAAAGGTGATTAATCAAAATTCACAAGGTAGGACAAAATATTTACACTTTGATTGAATATTATGAAAAAATGAGAATTTTTGTAATATATGGTGAATTGTGCCTAATATGACCAGAGACAATAACAATATAAAAAATTGTTTCCATTTCACATGCAAGATGGTTAGTCTTATCACAGGCAAACATGTGCAAGTGTGCCAATTTGCCACTGTATGTGAGAGGATTACGGGCAAATTGACTTGACTGGTTGATATTCACCATAATACTGATTAAGCCTTACTGGGAATGTGTGGTTAATCAGTCCAGCTTTTGTCAAGCCTGATCATATTGAACATGTTTCATAATATATCTCTCTGATCTTCTGTGCATAATGGACACTGTTACATTTCTGGCTTGACTCTTCAAATTTAGAGTCTGATCACTGATCATGTCCAGAAAGTGGCCATTTTATTATAGAAAGATGGAATATATTGCCGTGTTTGGTCAGTATAGTTAAACATGCCAAGATTGAAAATGGAAAAGTGCATTAAAGTACATGCTGTGGTATATGAGGCAGTTCTTTGAGCGGTCAACCTCCACTAGTCCTGGGATTTGAGGCATGTACTGACCTTACTACTTTTAGGCCTTAAACCGTGCCCCTTAACCCCTGTCCAAGGATGCTTGATAAAAATAGCTGGCCCTTCACTGTGAACCCTCTCTTCTGTTTCTATATGTATATGTCTCAGTGTCTTTGAGGAAGAGAGCTGAGAGACTTTCCAGTGTGCCAATATGGTCGGCGACTGTGGGTGTCCTCCTTTTGTAACTTTCTTAATAGGCCCAAAATGTCAAGTGAAATTAATAATACAGTAGCACAAAAATGTATAAGCAGCTGGTCACTGAGTAATTGTTGCTTGTGATGTTGCAAGTTGCTGGCCATTGAGTGAAGACTTTGTTTTGCTCTTAAGTAATGAGGAATTATTTAATGGCTCACTTTCAGAATAAAATTAGTTTATGGCCTTCATTCAAACAGAATTGAGAATTTGGGAGGAAAATATGTAATAAGTAATGTTAAAGTTCAAATAAAATCTGAATTCTTAGAGTCAGCACTTAATGTTCAATTTTGTGTTTAACCAAAATGGGACTGACCTTGGCAGCCTACTAATTGCTTCTTCAAATCCAAATTATCATCCAGGTGACAAATGTCACTCAAAAAAATAAGGCATGATGGACAAAGATCACCTCGCTCTAGGCTTTCATAGACCTGAGACTGCTACATGTCAGAATAGTGTGTGGGTACAGGTATGACTGTCTATATTTGAGCTCCTGAATGTTTAAGACAAATTAGTGGTTTCTCTGGCTTTGTCTCTCATTGTTTCTCCTTGATAATGCTCCAAACTAAAACAAATCACACTAAAGCGAGGGCTTGCAGCGCTACCGCCTGAAAATGTTGCGAAGACAAGTAGTGGCCGGGAACCCTGAGAACAGGTGTACAAAACAAATGCGGCCGGCTGTACTATATCAGCACACTCTAAAATGGAGCGTAAACTAGAGCTGGGCGGTAATGGGCAAAAATTTTATCACAATAAATTTTTCTGTATTGATCAATCTCTATAATTATCACGATATTAAATTCTAACTGTCATAGTTTTAAACATCTTTCTAAAAACATCAGACTAAATACATGAAATGTTACTATTTAAAATATTAAAATGTTTATTGCCAGAACAATATTGTAGCATCCGGCTGGACGCGTTGAAAGGATGTACGAGAAAAACATTTACTGTCATCGCTTTATTGTTGAAACTTACAATGATTGCTGTTGGCTGCAGCCACTCCAAAATAACAGACTAGAGAGCCAAGCTAATATTCTAATGCTAGCTAGCACTCCAGCTCTCTCTCACACACACACACACACACACACAGCGAGCCCCCCTCCTTCTTCTCTCACAAACAGAGGAGCAGATAGTAACCTCACGCTCTCTCGCCTGGCCAATCACACACTTGTCTAAACACAACAGTGCATTTTTGCAATGTTTTTTCAGTGCACCAGCTTTTGCTGGTGAGGAGGAGCTAACAAGCAACAGTATTACACGTCAGAACTTCCTGACAAGCTGCTTAGATGTGAAATGGAAACAAACGTTAATGCTTATCGAATTCTATTGTCCCGGCTTATCATCGTCATTGAGGGGAAAATTATCGTGAAACAAATCGATATTGTTTTATTGCCCAGCACTAGCGTAAACCCATAAAAGTGATGTTAAATGTTCATTTATCCATTTCATTAGTCTTTTGTATTTATTTCTCATTGTGTTCTGTATCTAAAACTATAGTTATTTTATATAAAATATTTGAGTGTCTGCAACAGATGAATTCTAATAACACATGCTTTTAACTTACATTATTAAGTATTTTCTTCTCTGCCATTATGCTCACACTGTGTTGCACAAAACTATTCACTCTGATAGGTCATTACCTGTATCTCAGAATTCTGGGTAATGGGGCACTTCTGAGTCTAGTTGGCACTAAAGGCTACTCATGAGCACTCATTTCAACACCAAAAATAAAAAATAGAATGCCCTACAGGCTTGTGGTCATCTCGTGCACATGCATTTAGGGACTGCAGGACCGCAGGTGTGCCATATGGGACTGGTGTTATTTTATTTATTTTTTTTTGTTGTTGTTGTTGCTTGGACTACAAATTGACCTTTTAGATTTGCACTGGAGTGGAAGGCTAATGTAGCCAATAAGTAATAGAAGTCAGACATTCATGTATGGTGACACTGTTATTTATGATAATGTTGTGTAGCTAAAAGAAGAGCCATTATCTTGAAGGCTGAATTTTGTTCACTTCTTCATGCTCTGCTTCGACACTGTTACTTACATCCTTCCTTTCACATGTTAATGTTTCCTAAAAACATCTCAGAGGTATGTCTTTCTGTCCTGCAGCCCTGATCAAATACATCCGGCCTGTGTTTGTGTCGAGGTCGGACCAGGACTCCCGGAGAAAGACAGTGGAGGAGATCAAACGCCGAGCTCATTCTGGAGGGGACTGGCCTCAGGTATCGTTCATATTAAAGTTATGGGCAGTACTTTTAAGAGTTAGATGGTTTTAGCCAACAGTGAGCCTAACCCCGAATGCAGTGATGGCACATGTAGCGGTAATATTTTTTTTGGCAGGTTTCTGAGGTGCAATATCAACCATCTCAATGTGTGAAAAACAGAAATGCTCTTGTAGAGGACAATATACATGTAGTAGAGTTGCATGTTCCTGTATCTGTTCACTTTGTAACAAAGGTCCTCTTACCTTTTCATAGTTGGTTTATTGGCTTTTTATTTTATTTTTTCTCAACAGTTTAATGAATTCTGTCCAAGATTATTCTTGACATTTAAATTTTCAGATCTTAACCCTCTGGAGTTGGCTGTCCCGCCAATGGCATATTAACAAAATTCTGCAAAAACACTTGTATAACTAGGAGAGATTTTAACCTATAAACAAAGCTAAACATACCCTGTAAACCTTAAAGGGTCTATTTTTCGTGTATGTGTATATGT